>OAMR01000255.1:145645-164095 GCA_900205405.1 Echinochloa crus-galli | reverse complement strand
CGGGATCGAGTCGTACCCGGACTCGGCCTGGAGAATCTTCCTTCGACTTCTTGGCCAAGGCGAGTACTTCCAGCATCTGGGTAGGGACGTACGAAGTGGCGGCAAATTCTACTGCCTCGACGTCGCAATCATACGATACCTTTAAGTCTCCTTTTAGGGAAAGTACTCCTTTAGGAGCAAGCATCTTGAGAACCAAGTATACATAATCCGGAATCGCCATAAATTTGGCGAGGGCAGGTCGCCCAAGAATCGCATGGTATGAGGTCTCAAAGTTAGCAACCTCGAACTTGATGTACTCGGTTCTGAAATTTGCTTCCATCCCGAAGGTAACTGGTAATGTGACCTGGCCCAGGGGGATTGCTGCATTGCCTGGGACAATGCCATAGAATGGAGCGTCTGTAGGCTTGAGGTATTTTGTAATGTCTAGGCCCATCTTCTTGAACGTGTTTGGGAAGATGACATTGAGCCCGCTGCCTCCATCAATGAGAACTTTAGTCAGTCTGGCTTGCGCCACGACTGGGTTTAAGACCAGAGGTTATCTGCCAGAATTTGCAAAGTTTGTCCACTGGTCTGTTCTGGAGAATGTGATAGGCACTTCTGACCACTTTAGGTATGTTGGGGTGGCAGGTTCTATCATCCATGATCTCTCACAGAGTGAGCTTCTTGGCGCGCTTCGACCGGTTCAGGTTTTCCCCACTGAATAGTACAGCTACGACGTTCTCAACATTTGGGAAGTTATTGCCAGGGTCTTTATCGTCTTTGTCTTCCTTTTTCTTGTCGGTTTTGGGAGCATCTAGTGTTTGCTTGTCGAATTCCTGCTTTAGGTGAAAGCACTTCGCCATTGTGTGCTTGCCATTGGGGTGGTAAGGGCAAGGACTGTTCATGACATCTGCCGCTGAACGAGTCTTACGACTAGGGCGCTGGACTGCCGCGACTGTGTTGTCTGGCTTGCGCTTCCTGTTATCGTGATTGAAGTCCCGATTGTTTGGGCGATCGTTACGTTGGTCGCCGTTGTCTTTGTTGTGATTGTTGGTATTGTTATCGCTATGTCTGTCAAAGCGCTCCCGCTCGTGATCGTCTTGGTCTGCCCATTCGGCGACAATGCGTCGTAGCTCGCTGATGTTTTCTTGGCGATGTCGGCTGAACTCACGGTGTACTTCTCGGGTGTAGAGACCATCATGAAAGCAGTCGATTACTTCCCGATCAAAGATATCCACGATTGTAGCTCTTTTATCGAAGAATCTCTTGATGTATTTTCGCAAGGTTTCTCCTTTTCCTTGCTTGCAAGCTGCCAGTTCATAACGGGTTCCGGGTCGAGCCTAGGTTCCCTGGAAGTTGGTGGTGAATTTCCTGGTGAGATCGTCCCAGGAATCAATGGACCCGGGGCGGAGGCCCTCGAGCCATGTTAGGGGCGTGGTATCTAGCATAACGGGAAGTAACTGACTTTGATGTCGTTGGATCCTCCAGCCATCTGGATGGCTGTAGAGTAAATTCGGAGCCATTGTTCAGGGTCTTGCTTGTCCATGAATTTCTCAATTCTTGTAGGTTTGAACTTGCTTGGCCATTGGATCTCTTTTATGCGCTTGGAAAAGGATGGAAAGCCGTCATATTTGTCGCCTGGTGATCGATCACTCTGGAAGCTAGAGGTGTTGTGGTCGGAGTCGTATTGTCGTCCACGATTGTGGTTTTGGGGAGGTCGATCACTGTAATTTGAGGACTCTTGATGTCGGTGGCAATCGTTACGGTGCTCTCCTCGGCGATCGTTGCGGCGTTCTTCGTGACGGTCGTAATGGCGTTCTTGATCGCGTGGTCGGTTTCTGTAATTGTGGTGGGGAGGAGGCCCGTAGTGGTGGTCGTAGTCTGCGCGACGACAGAGTTCCGATTCCACTCGCCGTTGTTGACTCGATTGAATGACAGAGCGAGCATCGCGGTTGTCATTAATGACGTTGCGAAGGTCTCGATTTCGTGGCCTTGCCTCGTCTTGGTTGTTACTGCGTCCTCTCCCCTGCTGGTGGTTGCGATCAGCGTCTTGGCCACGTCGATGTCCTCCTGTGGTGGCTATTGAAGCTTCATGTGGGGGTGGTCTCTCAGCGTCTGGGCGTCTGGTGTCTGGAGTGTGGTGGCTAGGATTCGCCTGGTTCGTAGCCTTCTGAGCCGTGTCGAGGAGTGAGAGTACTTGTCTGACCGCAGGGATGTCGAGCATGGCCCTGACGAGTTCTGCTGCGACGGAGATGTTTAATGGTGCGTTTTGGGATACTAGCTGATCGCCAACCATATCGAAATCCTATGTGAGGTTTCGCATGGCATTGGCGCGTAACGCGGCGTTAAGACGCCTCTACTTGCGCTTGGCGTTCCTTGCTTGACGCGCGGTCTTTTGCTCCTCTGTTTCTCCGTCAGCAGTGCGTTCCTCTTCAGAAACGTCGGTGATCAGCTCGAGATCGTATTGAGTGCCTTGGTCTTCGTTGCCAGCCATGAACACCTGACGGCTTGGGTTTTGATCGCTGAGGACGATCTGAGTGGTTGAAAAGTTATCACTCGAGCTTTCAGTTGGAGTGGTGAGCGATGCAGTCTTGTTGTCTTGGAAGGGGAGTTCTTCCAGTATAACAGCAGCAAGTCTTGAGTCGTTGTCCTGGGAGGTGTTGGCCGGAATCGCTCCGGGCCAGTGAACGGCGAGTCCTCCCGGTGTTCTGGTCACGACTAGTCCGGATGGGAGGTGAACGAGTGGTTCCTCCAACACGAACTCGGTGTTGAAGTGAGCGTGATGGTGTAGGCACGCGACGTTATCAGGAGCATCACTTAGCAGGATGGTGAAGTCATCGTCATTTTCCCTCGATGGCGCTGATGCCGGCTTGAGGTCGTCGGGGTGACTTGGCTTTGAGTTGGACTCCTGGGTCGTCCATGCCTCTGCTTGTAACACCCCGTCCTCCACGAGTCGCCCCGCACAGCCCTTTCGAGGGGCGTGCACGCGTACACATAGCACCCTGCTTACACTTTCGTCCTCGCTTCGTGTAAAAGGGTTAACCCGAATGTGCTATGGATGGAAGACAAAGGCTTATAAGTTGCCTCCACCATTGCTAAAGGAGCAATGTGGCACTAAACACGTGCATCCCGCACTCATGGGCCACTACTGGGCCATACAAACTAGGCCGGGTGTGACATACACCCCCCCTCAAAGAACCTGACGCCCTCGTCGGCACAACTCACCCACACGGGCAAATGTCCAGGACCGTCCCCCCTTAGCGCACGACCGTACGTCCAGTGCCGGCGCCATAGTCCATGCTGTATGCCCTACCCGGGCCATAAGCGCCATGCGCCCTATGCCCGCACACTGACCCGTACGCGCAACCGCGAGGGTCGTCTCTGATACCATTTGTAACACCCCGTCCTCCACGAGCCGCCCCGCACAGCCCTTCCGAGGGTCGTGCACGCGTACACATAGCACCCTGCTTACACTTTCGTCCTCGCTTCGTGTAAAAGGGTTAACCCGAAGGTGCTATGGCTGGAAGACAAAGGCTTATAAGTTGCCTCCACCCTTGCTAAAGGAGCAATGTGGCACTAAACACGTGCATCCCGCACTCACGGGCCACTACTGGGCCATACAAACTGGGCCGAGTGTGACATCTGCTTTTGTGGTACGACTGTGTTTGTGCGAGTTCATTATGTTGGAGGATTCTTTTGGGAGCCGATCTGGGGGGTTGTCCGATGGCGTAGCCAGCTCAGAGTTCCCTACTCTTTCCATGACTGGGATCGAGTCGTACCGGGACTCGACCTGGAGAATCCCGAGCGAGCTTGGAGTTAAGATCAGACTCGGAATTGGAATCGAGATTGAGTTGGAGGTAGCCGCCGAGCGGGAGCCAGGGTTCTTCGCGAGGTAGCTTGCGAACCTACCATCGCTTTCGGCGACGAAGGTCCATGCGCCGAAAATGAAGGTGGCTCCTTCTTCGACGTCGGCGATCTTGAAGGTAGTGAATCCCATCGTCCCTGATGGTGAGCTTTCGACGAGAGGCCCACAGTGGACGCCAAGTGTCGATGATTTATGTCGAGCACGTCTATCCGGGGGTATCCCAGGGAGTATATTAGTGGGTCTCGCCGAGTTCTAGGAACGACAGTGCACGAACAACACAAAGATTTAGACAGGTTCGGGCCGTGAGTAGCGTAATACCCTACGTCCTGTGTGTTTGATTGTATTGTATGTGAGTTGACTTGTTTTGAGGGGTCCCTGCTCCTCCTTATATACTCGGGGAGCAGAGTTACAAATTGATTAAAAAGACTACTCGTATCCGACCCGGAAGGTCACATTAAGGTAGTCTATCTTAAATACGAGTAGTTCTACAACTTGACTACAACGTCCTATGCCTTATCTGGATAGTACAAAGCAGTCGGGTCATAACTCTCCATATCGAGTAGTTTAATTCCTTAGATGAGTGGCCCTCGGGATCCTGGCCCCACAATCCATGAGACATGTTATACCATGATCTTTTTTAACTCATATCGCAACGCATATGCATTCACATTTATTTTGCAGTAACTTCAATATGTGTAATACCCGTAAAATTTACCTTAATTAAATCGCGCGGTAAAAATTATTTTCAAAATCGTTTTCAAATCTTTTTTCGCCGAGCTCCCGAATCTCCTCTTGTCATCCAAATCTTGCCCTCGTTTTTCGCCCCGCTGTCACTATCCCGGATCGCCCGCCCGCGGGTCGGCTGCCGGCCGACTGCCGTCGGGAATTCCGCCTCGGATCCCCCTCTTTCCCTTCCCTTTCTTTCTTTCTCTATTTTCTTCTTCTCCCTCTCTTTTTCCTTCTTTCTTTTCTATTCTTTTCTTTCTCTTCCTTTCTTCTTTCCCCTTTCCCCCTCCTTTTCTTTTTCCCGGCGCCAACCTTCTCCTGGCCGAGCCACCTCCTCCCCGCCGCGTTCCTCCACGCACCGCCTTTCCCTCCACGCCATCACATCACCGACCCCCACCACGTGCGCCCCAGCGTTGCGCGCGCACGCCCGGGTCGCCTCGCCGCGCGCCCCACTGCTGCCCTCTGCTCCGCTAACACGCGCGTGCCGCCCCGCCCGTCGCTGAGCCGCACCGCCCCACGGGTGCGCCACCACTGCGCCACCACACAGCCGCGCACACGCGTCCGCCTAGCACCGTGCCCCGCGCGCCGCTGCCCGCCGAGCCGCTCGCCGCTGCCTCCCTGCGCTGAATGCGCACACGCTCTCGGCCACACCACGCCGCAAGCTTCGCGCCAACCGCGACAGCACGCAGCCGCGCCATCCGTTGCTGCCGCTTTGCCACAACAGTGTTGAAAAGAGCCACCTCGCAACACACACGCAGTGCCGCCGCGAATCCCACCGGCGCCATTTACTCTCCGCTCGCCGGCCAAGCGCCCTTCTCGTCGGCTAGCGCTCCCAACCGCCTCCCGCGCCTATTAATAGGCCCATTAACCTCTCCCCCATCACCTCTCCCTCTCCAGCCACCCCTCTGTCCCTCTCACGTGCCCTAGCGCCGCCCCCCACTCCATTGCCGCCGCCGCCTACGTGCCGCCGTGGGCAGAACACCCCTCAACTTCCGCGGCTGAGGTAAGCGCGGGAACGAGACCCCCACCTCCCTCTCCCTTTTCCCTTTGTCACTGACCGCCGCCGTCGCTTGGTGCGCCGGCAATCGCGTCACCGCCGGTCGCCGATTTCCTTTCCCCTGCTCCCCCCTCTCTTCCTCTGTTCCGTCGAAGGAGAGGAGGTCCATCTTGCGAAAAACCCCCTTGCTTTCTCCTTTTCTAACCCGCAGCCCAAGATCTGTTCCCTCTCTCTCTGACCAAATCACCAGGAGCCCTGCCCTTTTTAGGTATTTACAAGGAAGTCCTGTGTCTCTTATAAACAGCCCCAATGCCCCTTTTTCCTAATCTTGTCTCACCAATAAACCCTACCAATCTCTAATATTCGCTATTAAACCCCCTAGCACCCTAGAACCATCCCAAATAGGCCATTATTCCTTTTCGAATAAACCCCGGGACTTTCGGGAACTTTCCGAACAAGTCATTCCTTCGTTAATTACCCGAACGACACGTCATTTTATGCACCGTTTTAACTCGGAATGACCCCAAATTTCACCACCCACTTTTTATTTACACCTTCCACCAAATCATACACCGCACTCCTAATGAGACCTTCTTTTCCTCACCCTCCATTTAATCCATGTTTTCCTTTCTACGAGCTTGGCAAATAAAACCCTATTTTATTTTCTTTCTTTTATTTATTGTGTGTGCTTGTTGTGCGTCGTAGATCACGTTGAGGAAGAGCCCGAAGGAGAGCAGTGCTACGAGCAGGAGCCCGAAGGCCAGTGCCCCGAGCAGGAGTTTCCAGAAGGCTTTGAGAACGACAAGTTCAATCTTACCCTTTGATGCATATTTATCCCAGTTTTATAAATGCAACCCACTGGCATGTTTTATAAAACTTGCATGTTTGTTGCTAAACCATTTTTGTGTGAGCCGTTCCTTGATTAACAAATATTCCTTGATAACCTAGATTAATTTCCGAATATTTTAGCTTGGGAATTAATCACTGTTCAAATGCCGCTTAGGACAAAGTTACCTTTTGTAAATAAATACTATCCATTAAATATCTAGTAAAATATGAGAATGATGCTTTTAGAAGAAATGGGTTTAAATGATAGTAATTAGGGGATAAGCCAAACTGTGTTTCCTGTGTGAAATACCAAGGTGGGCTCGTGCCTGTGTGGCTGAGCATGGTGGGAGAAGTCCGACTTGTCATTAGAAGGATGAGTTGATGTGTCATCTTGCCTAACCCAAATATCAGTACCTCCACTCGACCGTTGTATGTGGCAACGGCTTGGCATAAATCCCACTAGTTGAGCTGGCAACCATCAGGTGTGCTGGTGAGCAGCAGAGGACCATGGAGACGGGTATAAGTTCTTGGTGAGTTATGCCCTGGGTAGAACCTCGCGGGTAGGTTGCTGACCCCCTGGTTGCTCTGTGGTGACTTGTCAGTTTAGCTAAGGTGGGTAATGGCCTTTGTTTCTGGTTTTGGTTTTGGTTATGGGAAGTGTTCTGCTGTGTGAGTTGCTTTGGAAATGCTGGAAGTGCCTACGTCAGACGGGGAGTCCGGTAGCACTGAGTGGTGTCTCACGATTTACCTTAGTTATGATGCTTTTATCATTAGATTTGCTTTACAGGACTTTCATAAAATGGACCCTTGCATGTGGCATTTTCGCAAATAAACCAATAGCCTATCCTTGATATTTATCCTTGCATGCTTCTGTTGTAACCCCTCCGTGGGTTTGGTTGTACTTGTTGAGTACGTATGTACTCACCCTTGCTTGTTTTTCAGAAGAGGACCCGGACTTCATTCCCGAAGGCGTCGAGTAGGAGTAACGTTCTGCACCCAACCTTGCCTGTGTGTTAGGGACGCCCGCTTGAAGAACCGCATGGCGTATCTCTCTGATGATGTCCTGATTAGTTGTACGGTTTGGTTTCTAGTTTTTATCCCTCGCGCTAGTGGCGCGTCTGTGCCCGCTACCGCGTAGATTTGTTCGGTAATGCACCATTTGTTGTAATAAATGTGAATCAGCCCCTGGGACTGATGTTTGTATCACATTTAAGTCTTCTCATTTGAGGGGACGCTTCAATATGGTTGTACGGAGTCAATAAACGTTATGGATGGCTTAATAGTAAATATTGTCAATAGGGATATAATAATCAAATTATTTTGGGACAAATAAAAGTACTATTTATTTACGGGCATTCCAGAGCCATGGCTCATAAAATATTTATCGCTAGAAAGATTGTCACAATACTATGTATTTACTACAAATGGTAAGTCAAGTAGTAGGAATTATTTTATTAGAATATTGAGCTCCTAAAACCAAGCATAAAAAAAATTGACATAGACTTCACCCGTAGCAATACATAAACATATTTGCTAGTACATATATATGTAGTTATATATGACTAGTTGGTATGCACCTGCTTGTGGCACGTGTTTTAAAAAGGAAATGGGAAAAATCTTGAATTCAATAGAAAGTTGATTGTAATTTAAAGAAAATGTTCAATTTGCAAGACACACGATACAAGTTCTATAAACTTTATGCTCAACGCTTCTTCTCTTTTTTGCGAATTCACAAATTGGAATCACAAACTCACAAACATTCGCTTGGAGCTCACCTTTCAGTGGCTCAGTAATCAACTGTTTCAGCACTACGTCAAATCAGAGAAACCGAAAAGAGAGAATAATGGACAAAATATCGAACTCAAGTGTATACTATAATCTATAAATATAAGTAAATATTGCAAAGGCAAATAAGTAAATATTCGAGACCGAAATGTTCCAAACGACAATATAAAATAGAGACTAAACGTGCAATTGGCACATCTACTCTAACTCATAGACTTCCGGAGGAGGAGGTACCATTGTGTGATGAAGATCCAAATAACTATTAGGAAGCAGGTGAAAATAGTCATATCTATGCAACTTACCATACTGTACACTGCAAAAATGGAAAGAAAATGTAAAATTATTGTTAAATCCAAACATAATCATCAACTACCATTTATTTAAAAAATTGCTCAGATTATACATATTAAATATGGCAACGTAAAGGGTGCGACATCGCAAGAAAACATACCATATTGTACACTGCAATAATGAAAAGGAATGAGAAGTGTTCTGTTGTGTGCGTTGCCTTGGAATTGTTGGTAGTGTCTACGTCGAACGGGGAGTCCAGTAGCACTGAGTGGTGTCATCCAATTTACTTTACTTATGATACTTTTATCATTAGTTTTGCTTTACAGAACTTTTATAAAATGAACCCCTGCACGTGGCATTTCCGCAAATGAACCAATAGCCTATCCTTGATATTTATCCTTGCATGCTTCTGTTGTAACCCTCCGTGGGTATGGTTGGACTTGCTGAGTACGTATGTACTCACCCTTGCTTGTTTTTCAGAAGAGGACCCGGACTTCATTCCCGAAGGCGTCGAGTAGGAGTAACGTTCTGCACCCAACCTTGCCTGTGTGTTAGGGACGCCCGCTTGAAGAACCGCATGGCGTATCTCTCTGATGATGTCCTGATTAGTTGTACGGTTTGGTTTCTAGTTTTTATCCCTCGCGCTAGTGGCGCGTCTGTGCCCGCTACCGCGTAGATTTGTTCGGTAATGCACCATTTGTTGTAATAAATGTGAATCAGCCCCTGGGACTGATGTTTGTATCACATTTAAGTCTTCTCATTTGAGGGGACGCTTCAATATGGTTGTACGGAGTCAATAAACGTTATGGATGGCTTAATAGTAAATATTGTCAATAGGGATATAATAATCAAATTATTTTGGGACAAATAAAAGTACTATTTATTTACGGGCATTCCAGAGCCATGGCTCATAAAATATTTATCGCTAGAAAGATTGTCACAATACTATGTATTTACTACAAATGGTAAGTCAAGTAGTAGGAATTATTTTATTAGAATATTGAGCTCCTAAAACCAAGCATAAAAAAAATTGACATAGACTTCACCCGTAGCAATACATAAACATATTTGCTAGTACATATATATGTAGTTATATATGACTAGTTGGTATGCACCTGCTTGTGGCACGTGTTTTAAAAAGGAAATGGGAAAAATCTTGAATTCAATAGAAAGTTGATTGTAATTTAAAGAAAATGTTCAATTTGCAAGACACACGATACAAGTTCTATAAACTTTATGCTCAACGCTTCTTCTCTTTTTTGCGAATTCACAAATTGGAATCACAAACTCACAAACATTCGCTTGGAGCTCACCTTTCAGTGGCTCAGTAATCAACTGTTTCAGCACTACGTCAAATCAGAGAAACCGAAAAGAGAGAATAATGACCAAATATCGAACTCAAGTGTATAATATATAAATATAAGTCTATAAATATAAGTAAATATTGCAAAGGCAAATAAGTAAATATTCGAGACTGAAATGTTCCAAACGAGAATATAAAATAGGGACTAAACGTGCAATTGGCACATCTACTCTAACTCATAGACTTCCGGAGGACGAGGTACCATTGTGTGATGAAGATCCAAATAACTATTTGGAAGCAAGTGAAAATAGTCATATCTACATAACTTACCATATTGTACACTGCAAAAATGGAAAGGAAATGTAAATTATTGGACTTAAATCCAAACGTAATCATTAACTACCATCTATTTGAAAACTTGCTTAGGCTATATATACTAAATACGACAATATTAAGGATACAACATTGCAAGCAGAATTTACCATATTTTACACTGCAAAAATGGAAAGATGTCACACCCGGATTTACACAGAAACCTGAATGCTACTATATGTGTGCCCAGGAAGTCCACAGAACACATATAGTCAACAAATATGATAACAGAGACACAAATGCTGAAAATAAATGCTTTATTAATTGAGAGAGTTTACATCAGAGTTGCTTCATAAATCCCTTGTAATATTCAAAGCAATCTTCCAACATTGTAAGACGTATCGGTAACCATAAACCACAGGGACACTGACTGGTTGAGCACAGCTAGTAGAATGGCAGATCCTCAGGAAATTCAGCAGCAGCAGTACCATCTAATCCATCCGTGGCAAGTGTAAGTAAATGTCTTACTTAGCAAATATAACACGGATATGAAGGCTTAAAAGAAAGGCTTGACACGGCTGAACTGCATTAACAATTTTAGTGGATTCATTTTAACATAAACCAAGATTACTACAATTAAGTGAATCCCAGTTGCAATTCCCAATTAATGAAGTATTAAACATTGGTGACAGTAGCTGCGCTTAGCAAAGGTCTACCCAAATGCAATAACCCAGGGTAATCAAGGTATAGGATAAACAAAGCTAGGTATAACCTTAATAGGAACAATTTAGACACATGCATATGCAGTAAGTAATGTAAAGGTGTGTTTTGGTAGCAAGGATTGTCCGTGCTGTACTTGCCTTCGTCCAACTGCTGCTGTTGCTCTTGCTGCTGCTGTTGGTCTTGCTCCTCGTAACCCTCGAACTCAAATGCGTACGGCTCACCGACTGGACTCATACATCAACACACAAGCATCCATACAAGCCAGTACATGCAAACAATATTAATCTATTAGAACAGTACACCAAACAGTAAAAACAGAACAAAAGAAGGCTTGGAAACTAATCTACGCTTCGCTACGAACACGTGAGCGCGAGAATCACTCAAATCGGAGCTAAAACGGAGAAGTTATGGCTTTTCTAAGGTTCGGGGACTTGCTGACAGAGTTTTAAAAGTTCCAGGGGCTTATTTGCAAAAACTCAGGGGCTAAAACATAATTTTATATTAAAACAGGAGGGTTTATTCGCAAATTAATCAAAACTGGACCTCGGGTGCTATTTTTAAATAAGGCAGGGTGTTTTCTGTAAAAATCAGGACCTAATTCTAATTATTTTTGAATTGATCTGGACTGCGGGTTGATTTCGACATAGTGGAGGGGCTCTTTTGCAAAACGGCGACGGCTGACTTGGTTGACCGGTATTGACTTGGGCCAGGGGCGCGTGGCAGCCGTTGGATCTGGATCCAACGATCCAGATTGGATCGGGCGGGGGAAGAGGGATGCCGGCGGCGGCGGTCGGCGGCGCTGGGCCAGATGCGGCGGCGCATCGCCGGCGAGGGGCGGAAACGCGCTACGGGGCACGATTCGGGGCGGGATTTGGTGCTACAGGCACGTGGGACGACGGCGAGTCGAATGGAGGGGTTCTCGTCCGCGGCGGAGCAGCGGGGGTGGCACGCGACGAGCTGCGGCAGCGGCGGCGCTCTGGTGACGGCGGCGACGGGGCTACGGCGTGCGAATCAGAGCAAGAACAAGCTTGGGAGTGAGCTTACCACTTGGCGAAGTTTTCCCGGCGGTCGGATTGGACGGGGCGGCGGAGGCGATGCGAGCTCGGTTAGAGGCGGCGGCTTGGGTTTCCGATAGGGGAAATTGGGAGGCGCGGCGGCTATTTGAAGGGCGGACGAGGGCGGCTTGGGTGGGTCTCGGCGTCCGTGCCGTGGCCGGGCCGAACTCCGGCGCGTGTCCGGGTCGGACTCGGCTGGAGGTGGGAGATGACCCTGACATGCGGTCCCGCGTGTCAGTGGCGTGAGGCAGGCCGGCCTGGTGGGCCGCGTCGGGGGAAAAGGAAAACGGGGGTGCTGCTCGGTCTGCTGGGCCTAGTTGGGCCTGCGCGAGGTGGGCTGGCGCGAAGTGGGCTGGCGCGGGAGCGGGAAACAGGCCGGCGGCGGGCCGGAAGCAGGAGCGCGGGGAGGTGGGCTGCTGCAGAGAAGAAGAGAAGGAGGGCCAAGTTCGGCCGAGAGAAAATAGTTTAGGGGGAAAAAGTGGACTTGGGCCGCTGCAACTTTTCTAGAGCTCCAAACACAACGATTCAAATTCGAATTTAAACCGAATTTAAATTCCAATTTTTAAATTCCAACTGAATCACACACAAACAAAACACAATGCAGCCGGCATGAATGCAACAAAAATGTTTCTAACCTTATATTTAATTTTATTTCTCATAAATAATTTATTTTCCTTAGATAAATATGAACATTACTTAAATAAAAACAATTTAATTACTAATTTTTTTAAAATAGGCATTTTTAGGGTGTTACAAAATAAAATGTAAAATTATTTGAGTTAAGCAAACATAATCATCAACTACCATCTATTTGAAAAATTGCTCAAATTATACATATTAAATATGGCAACGTAAAGGGTGCGGTGTCGCAAGCAGAACTTACCATATTATACACTGCAATAATGGAAAGGAAATATAAAATTATTGGACTTAAATCCGGACGTAATCATCAATTATCGTCTATTTAAAAACTTGCTTAGATAATGTATATTAAATATGAAAACATAAAGGGCGCGACATTGCAAGTTGAACTTACAATATTGTACACTGCAAACATGAAAAAAATGTAAAATTATTGGACTAAATCCAAACGTAATCATCAACTACCATATATTTAAAAACTTGCTCATATTATACATATTATATATGGCAATATAAAAGACGCGGCATCGCAAGCAGAACTTACATATTTTACACTGCAAAAATAGAAAGAAAATGTAAAATTATAGGACTTAAATCCAAATATAATTATCAAATACTATCTATTTAAAAATTTGCTCATATTATACATATTAAATATGGCAACATAAAGGGCGCGGCATTGCAAGGAGAACTTACCATATTGTACACAGCAAAAATAGAAAGGAAATGTAAAATTATTGGGTTTAAATCTAAACGTAATAATCAACTACCATATATTTGAAAACTTGCTCATTATATATATTAAATATGGCAACATAGAAGGCGCGACATCGCAAGCAGAACTTACCATATCGTACATTGCAAAAATAGATATAAAATATAAATTATTGGACTTAAATCCAAATGTAATCATCAACTACCGTCTATTTGAAAACTTGTTTAGACTATATAAACTTGTTTAGACTATATATATATATATATATTAAATATGACAATATAAAGGACGCGGCATCGTAAGCAGAACTTACCATATTGTACACTGTAAAAATGGAAAGAAAATGTAAAATTATTGGACTTAAATCCAAATGTAATCAAGTACCATCTATTAAAAACTTGCTCAGATTATGCATATTAAATATGGCAACATAAAGGGAGCGGCATTACAAACAGAACTTACCATATTGTACACTGCAAAAATGGAAAGGAAATGTAAAATTATTGCACTTAAATCCGAACATAATCATCAACTATCATCTATTTGAAAACTTGGTCAGATTATACATATTAAATATGGCAACATAAAGGGAGCGACATCGCAAGCAGAACTTACCGTATTGTACACTACAAAATAAAAAGAAAATATAAAATTATTGGACTTTAATCTAAACGTAATCATATACGCAGTTTTGCAAGTAATACTGGCAAATTCCTTTTGACCATGATGTATATATGACAGCATACATACTGTATATATGTTAAGAAATTAAGTATGAGCTACCGAAAAAAACACATCCAAACAGTGCCGCAAATCATGTAAACATGCGGATCTAACAACTAATTAAATTAATTCGATAGTTGCATGTGCCGCGGTCGACGCAATAAGTTCATCCTATCAACAAGTTCATCAAACTATCTAGTCTAGTATCCCATGATACCATGGCCGACGCAGGAGAACCTGACAAGGCCGACGTGCGGCACCAACTTCGACTCACCCATACCATCGCAAGCAACCCCACAATCTGCTTGCACGCCACCAGGTAGTACCTCTCGCGCCGGCTCAACGCCGCCGCCGTAGGGCTCTTCATCACGTCGGACATGGCAAAGCTGCTGGTTCTGACCTCGTCGTCCTCCTCGTCCGACGTTGTCGTATCGTTGTCGACGGCGCCGACGTTCTTGCCTCTGCCCATCATGCATGACGCCCTGTAGTACGGCCTCCGACGCTGCAGACGCTCCGGCGTGCAGGTGCACATATGTGTTGAGCCGATGGCCGCGGGTGATGGCGGAGCGGCGGATCTCTCTGCTGGAGGATTTGTGGAACAACCACATGTCGAGGGGGGATAATGAGAAGTGACCACTGGTTGGCGTGATTTATATAAGTCCTAGCTAGTCTAGTATGGTAATTATGACTTCAATTTGGATACAATCATCAACTAAGGAAACCTATCATATGTTTGAAAACCTCCTAAGATTGTATATATTAAATTAGGATAGTCTGGTATGGTAATTATTAGATTCCAATCCGGACACACTCATCAACTAAGGAAACCTATCATTTGTTTGAAAACTTGCTCAGATTGTACATATTAACTATGACAACACATTGGACTTAAATCCAAACGTAATCATCAACTACCATCTATCTGAAAACTTGCTAAGATTATACATATTAATTATGGTAACAGATTGGACTTAAATCCAAACATAATCATCAACTACCTCTGTTTGAAAACTTGCTAAGATTATACATATTAAATATGGCAACATAAAGGGCGCGTGGGTAGATTTAGGTGGACCCGATTTAGGTGAAAAAAGTTCTGGGTTTTGGAGGGGAATTCTCTTCCGAAGGGCGACAAAATGGGTCTCCCACTCTCCTTTCGTAGTCTTTTTTTCATGACAGAGGGGTCCTCTGTGAGGTGGGGGATGAGCCTAATCTTGGTGAGAAGTGTTTTCAAATCTAATTCTTTTTATAGTATAGATAGTGAGGCGTGGTGAATTGTTATACGAACCGTCCAGTCACTAGAAGGTGTTTATAGAGAGAGGATGTGCAAAAGAATGAGTGTATGCGAACTTCCACTTATGTACTAGTACCATGGCGGTGCGTGTTACAGAAAAAAGTTAAACCTAACCAATAATTTTTAAGTATTACTATGAAAATCTTACTACTACTCTCTTCGAGTTCCCCAGCGCTATTAGAACCAAACGTGCAGCCGTCGGGCCAGACCCCATTCATGGAAACCATGGTACGGAACCAAGGCAAATACCTCCTCGAACCAGTCGTTCCACACTAACACCGATATCAGCAATGTGTAGCATATACTGTCCCGAGCGCGCATTTCCTCAAACACGAGTCCTCAAACACTAACACCGATATCAGCAATGTGTAGCATATGCCTGCGTGGCCGTACATGTCCACGAGTGCGCTCAACACGACCCCGTCACCGCCGTGCACACAGGCGCCAGCACAAAGGTCACGCAGCACGGTGCACGCCTTGGTGCCGGCGGAGAGCGTGCACGCGCTAGGGGCGACGTCCTCGTCGGCGCCGCAGCCGCTGGAGGCCATGGCCCTGAGGTGGCGGAGCGTACGGCACGGGTGGCCCGCACAGAGGAACTCGGTGAGGACGGAGGTGTGCACGGCGACGTTGTGGTGGGGCAGGTCGTCGAACCCCTGAGCGTGTGCGGCAGGTGGCCCGGGAGACGAACGTAGAAGGTGAGCAGTGCGTTGGCAAGGTAGCGGTTAGCGAGGAGGCCCAAGCGTGTGGAGCCGGCGTGGAGGCAGTAGTCGACCTGCGGGGGCAGCGGGCGGTGGAGGAGCACCGCGGCGAGCGGGAGTGGGGAGGAGGAGGCGGAGACCACAACGAGGCACGCGACGGCGGGGAGGTCGCGAGAATCTAGAAGGCAGAGGATGGCGGTGACGCCCGGCAGCGCGGCGGGGTATGGGAGCGAGGACATCGCGTCATGGGGTGACCAGAGCAAAGCGCGCCGCGCCGAGGTGGGGAGTCGCAGCGCCGTGTTCGTTCGTTTTCTCGTGGTAGCATGGTTATGTTAGACTATATGTAAAACTTTTCATATCTTTTGCACCATTAGAACTGACATATGGGTTATTTGTGAGGGACGGTTAGGAATTTTTTAGGTGAAAAGTTTTTACAAAAGAACTTGATCCTTATAATATACTAGTAGAGTGTACGCGCTGTGTCGCACGTGTATTAGAAAACATAGTAAACAATAATTAATTTGATGATGAGATTAAGCCAATTTTTGACAAATTAAACGGTAACTTGGTAAATAGTAAACTGAGATCAAAATAATTTGTACTTATCTTTTTTTTTGTGTAATATCTTCAAATCCATCAACTTCAAGCATTGAAAAAATACACATCCTTGGTGATGCCTCTAACAACAGAAAAAAATAATAAGATAGACATAGCATGGCGTTAAGCATAAACATTAAAATTGCTAATACATATAATATAATCTACTTTCATAGTTTCACTGGCCAACAAAACTACACCATACTAATTTTCTAATGTTTTCATGTATCTACAAGTCCTAGGTATGTAAATACAGTAACTTCGATAAAACTGTATCTACAAGTCCTAGGTATGTAATTTGCTTGTGCACATCCTCCTCCTTTCTCGCTGCATTGCTGCTTCCCATCACTACTGGTGCCACCCCCGTCTTGACCAGTGGTAGCAGCCGTGTAGGCGGCTTTTGAAGCGCGGTGAGCAAAGCTTGTGGAAGTGTTGTTTGGTTGGTAATCTGGCAGCGCCAAGTCGAGTGCGTGGAAGCAGAATTTCATCTACAGTGATGACCGGACCTCTGAGCACTCGGGCGAGACGATCGAGGTTGAATGTCGGCGTCGGGATGTTGTTGTTCGGCGCTGCCTAGCTCGCCGTGCGCGATCAGGAAGGAACACCAAGAACAATAACAGGTTCATTAGTTGTGTCTCCAATAGTAATTACTACCCCCGTTCATCTATATTTGACGTTTCAGACATCGTTAAAAAAATCGAATGTTGTACCATGTAACCGGTTCTATGCCAAGTCACTCAATTCTTCAATTAATAACTTTATAAAAAACTATCATGCGATGGCAGGTTTGAGATATAGTTCAGAATATCAACTGCATTTTAGGGGGCATCAGAAAATTTCATAATGTATCAATAAATTATTATCATCTGGTATCATCGGTGTAAACGAGCAGCGTATCAAACAAAACCCATTCTTCAATTTCAGGTCATAGCCTAGCTTCATTACATTAAAAAATCACAAGAGAAAGAATCTATTTTAGACATGAGAAAGATAAGATACGCAAAACTAACTCAAAGGAATCGCATTTAAAGAGATCAGTCTTGGATAAATTACGAGCATGACTGATAAGTGGAATAAATTGCGAGCACTGCCAGAGAACCTCACATCCGCACCGGTTGGGAACGGGCTTTAGCACCGGATTCCCAACCGGTGCTAAACTTCCGGTGCTAAAGGGGTACCCTTTAGCACCGGGTAGAATATCCGGTGCTAAAGGGGGCCTTTAGCACCGGTTCTAAACACCAACCGGTGCTAAAGGCCCTGCCTACACATCGGGTATAGGAGGGCCTTTAGCACCGGTTGGTGTATACAACCGGTGCTAAAGTACCTGGATTTTTTTTGGTACGTTATATATGTATTATGATACATATTCAAACATGTATTCAGCTGCCGTGCATGTAGTACTATATATTCATATTAGCTAGACATATAATCAAAATAGAAGATATATATATTGTAACACCCAAAAATGTTCAATTTAAAATTTTTGGCATTTAAACAATTAATTAGAGCTTGCTTCTATTTATTATTGTATATTACAAATTAAGAAATCCGACTAGAGGAACGACTTGACGGTGCATCCTCCAGGGGGAGATGGAATTCTCCACGGGGATTAACGACCTCGTCCCAAATCCATCCGATGAGCTGTTCTGCAATTGCGTCTATTCTGTCTTCATCGAGTCTATCTTCTTGCAGCCTCATCATCTATAATTTGCAAATAATTAGAAATATTAATTCCATGAAATTGAAGACAACAAATGTGCAATTAATAAACATTTAATATAAAATAAATGCTTTACTTACAAATACAAATGTCCGTCTATATTTAAATAATCATTTATTATAAAACAAAAGTGTTTTTCTTATTAATACAAACATAGTAATTATTAAATGAAGCCCTATATTTCTAAATAATCATTT
>OAMR01000255.1:123102-145616 GCA_900205405.1 Echinochloa crus-galli | reverse complement strand
ACTTATTAATTCAAATTTAATAATAATATTATTTATTATAAATGAATCCCATTATCAATAAAAGAAGCCGTATATTTCTAAATAATATAATTTATTACAAAATCAAGTGCCTTTTCTACAAAAATAGTAAATATATCAAATTAAAACCTGAAAATGTGTTACATACCATAATATCATGGTGGGTCATCTTTTTCGTTGACCAATTGAGCATGTTATCATAAACATAATATGCACATAGATTATTTCCCGACCCCTGTTGGCGACACTGTCGATCAAAAAATAAAGTTAAGTAAAATTCATATAACAGGTCCTTGATTACCATCGATCTTTTTTCTAGTGTGCCCTTTCCACCAAGTCTCCCCTCATGATGTGATTCGGGCACACCAATCGGCATAAGATCGTTGACAAAGTCAACACAGAATTCAATGACCTCCTTTGTTTCATATCCCTTAGCAATGCAACCTTCTGGACGAGAACGATTACGGACATACTTCTTTAGCACAGCGAAGAACCTCTCAAACGGGAACATGTTGTGTAGAAATACTGGGCCTAGTATACGACGGATTATAGGCTAGATAGCCGTACTATCAAGAGGACTATTCACAAGTCATACAAAACAAAATACTAACTAGCTTGCCTTCTCTCTCCATTTAAAACACAACATGAACACTCTCTCCACCATGAACTCAAGCTCTCTCCTCTCTCTCCTCCAAGAACACAACCTCTCTCTACGGACCTCTAAACGTTGCCAATAAGGTAGCTCCCAAAAGATAGACTTCTTCTTCCACATCGCGGCACGACCATCCTCGCCAGTCGGAACAGGCTGGCTTCCGTCTCCCTTTCCAAACACCACTTGTAGGTCCTTTAACATATCAAATACATCTTGTCCACTCCGGTGTCTTGGCTTTGTACGGTGGTCCGCATTCCCGCCAAAATGCGGACATTTTTTTCGTAGCTCATGCTTCGTAGGAAGAAATTGACGATGACCCATGTAAACAACTTTTCTACAATGTTTCAAATACATGCTTTCGGTTTCCTCTAAACAGTGAGTGCATGCTTTATATCCTTTGTTTGATTGTCCTGATAGGTTACTTAGTGTAGGCCCTTCATTGATGTTTATGAAAAGCAGTGCTCGAATGTCAAACTGCTCCTACTTGTCCTCATCCCACATGCTATCACCTTCTTCCTTCCATAGCTGCAAAAGTTCATCAACCAATGGTTGCTTTGGCCCTTGAATAAGCACTGGCATCGTAATGAACTTTCGCTTCATGCATAGCCAAGGGGGTAGGTTGTAGATACATAAAGTCACAGGCCAAGTGCTATGACTACTGCTCATTTCATCAAAAGGGTTCATGCCATTAGTACTTAAACCAAGCCTCACATTCCTCGCATCAGCATCGAACTCTGGGAATGCTCTGTTGATGTTCCTCCACTGGGATCCATCAGCGAGGTGTCTCAACATGCCATCCTGCTTACGTTCTTCTTTGTGCCATCACATTAGTTTGGCATGCTCTTTGTTCCTGAACAAACGCTTCAGACGGGGTATCAGAGGAAAATACCACATTACCTTCGCAGCAATTTTTTTCTTACAACGCTCCCACACAACCTCACTAGGGTCATCCCGCCTTATCTTGTATCGTGCGCAACTGCAAACTGGACAACAATCCAAGTGTTCGTATTGTCTGCGATAGAGGATACAGTCATTTGGACACGCATGTATCTTCTGCACCTCCAAACCGAGAGGGCAAACAACCCGTTTTGCTTCATACGTTGCCGGGTCAGCGGCCATCGAGAATGGAGGCAGCCCATCGAGCATATCATAATCTTCATCCGTCTTTGCTGCCTTCCACTGCAGAAATTCAAGTGTACTACCCAACTTCGTAAGCCCCTCTTGGCAATCTGGGTACAAGTCAGTTTTGTGGACCCGCAACATGCGTTGTATCTTTTTCAGTTCCTTATCATTGCCCAAGTCTTTCTCAGCATCACGCAATATTTGCCCAAGTCCATCATTAGGGTCATCTTCCTGAGCATCATCTTCATGAGCAGCATCTTCATGATCGGCATTACCCACTGCAGCATCTGCAAAGCCCTCGTAGTATTCAGCCAATACCGGAATGTCGTTATCCACCTCGTCTTCTTCATCTTCATATATTAGAATTCCTCTTTCACCATGCTTCGTCCAAACAGAATAATTGCTCATGAAACCGTGCCTCATCAAATGCACCTGAAGACAACCTCTTTGTTTGTACGATTGTATATTTCGATAATTAGTGCATAGGCAGATTTGTACAATTGTATATTTCGATAATTAGTGCATGGGTAGAACATGAAACCTGACGGCATCCTGTTGGCCTCGGCGACATCGAGAAACCCCTTCAGGCCATCACGAAACGCCGTATCGTGATTGTCCCCGTACATCCATTGCCTATTCATCTGCATTAGTAACCAATAACAATTATTTGTATAATTTAATATATAATATAATACAAAGGTAATATATAAGACAATACAAATTTAATATATAACTAAATATAAATTTAACATATAATAGATAACCTTGATACTGTTCAAGCATTCAAACATGCTTGCCTTCTCTTCTTTGCTGAGAGTGAAACTGGCAGGATGCAAGTACTGGCGTCCTTTGTCTCTCTTTTCTGGATGTAGATCAGTCCGTTGCTTCAACCGTTTCAGATCCTGACGTGCATCCATTGTATCTTTTGGCTTCCCATAAGTACCCAGGAAGCTTATCAAGTTCACGCAAAGATTCTTCGTCAGATGCATCACATCAATCGCGTTACGGACCTCTAAACGTTGCCAATAAGGATCTTGCGACGACCCGGTGCTATTGCTCTCACATTGGCACCGGTTGCAGCCAGCAACCGGTGCTAAAGGGCCTTGGGCACATTAGCACCGGTTGCTGGCTACAACCGGTGCAAATGTGAGCACATTAGCACCGGTTCGTCGCAAGACCCGGTGCTAAAACACATTAGCACTGGGTCGTCGCAAGTCCCGGTGCTAATGTGCTCAGCCTGCCATCCCTGCGCGCCGCCCCCGCTCATAGCCGTTGGACCCGGTGCTGATGCACCCTTAGCACCGGGTCCAAAATGTGCTGCGGACTATGAGGGGGGCGGATGTGAGGTTCTCTGGTAGTGAAAGTGGTCGCATCTGGTACTTGTAAAGTGAAACTGGACGCCTCTTCAAGCCCTTTTCTCCTGCGGAAGCAAACTATGCAGCTCTCTAGTAAACTTCTTCATGCCACGGTGGCGACACTCAAATCTCATCAACTCCAGCATTTTGGCATTCAATATGAAGAATGTTGCAAGATTAACTTGTGATACTGAGCCTTGAAACTTTCTCAGCACAACTATCTTAAGACAGATGTCAAGGCTTTGGATAACATCATGGTGCCACAAATCTTTGTGCCCGGACACATTTCTGGTCTGAAAAAAGAGGAAAAAAACAGTAAGGTCAAGGTTTGATACGATATTGATTACAATTGCAAGTCAATAAGCAAGAGTATTAACACCATCAACGATCAATGAAGTATTGTCACCTGGATATACAGCTTCTCCAAGCAAGGAAAGCATCTAATCAAGTCCACGAACATATCAATGCTAAGAGAGTGAATATGGACAGCCAACGTTTTGACACTGCTCACCACCTCAATGAAGCTAACAGCGCTCAATTCCTTCACCAAACACAGAACACGACATTAGGCCATCTCTACAAATGCAAATAATATGAAGTTTCTCTTGATCTGACGTGGAAATACAGTGAGAGTACAAGATACCTGAATTACTGGTGCCCCAGATGTCAACTTGGAGTAGAAATCAATATCACAAAGGCGGCCTACGGTCTCCAGTTTGGGTGCCGAAACCACCGACAGATGCATGGCAATACGAAATTCAAGCTGGAGCAGCCTCTCAAGCATAGACGTGTGTTCAACGACAAGTTCCCCGGTGTAAACGCGAAGCCCAACGCTGACGAGGCTGGGGGGTTGATCCGTATGCAATTGAAGAGAGACCTGCTGGTGAGCAGCAAGCTCTCGAGGGCAGGGTAGCTGGCGATGATGCCGTGCAGTGCGCCCTCCGAGATCGCGACGTCCTCGAGGCCAAGCTGCCGGAGCTGCGGGAAGCGGAGCGCGCTGTGCGGGGAAGGGTGGTGGAGAACCGGGAGACGGGGGCGGCAGCGGGGGCCCCGGCGCCAGCTCATACTTTCCCCCGACGTCGAGCTCGAGCTCCTGGAGGCCGTCGAGCGCCGGCGACTGGAGCCGGTCGTCGACCAGTGCGGGATGCCCGTGGAGGTGGACAGCGCCGATGGAGAGGCAGCGGCCGGGGCCCGGGTGGGAGGCGGGGATGCGGGAGATATGGCTGGCGAGGTCCTACTGGTCGTAGCAGGGCCACTTGAGGTCGCGGTGGTCGAGGTTGAGTGGGGAGGAGGTATCGACGGGGAGGTCGCTGATAGCATCGACGCCGTCCTCTTCCTCCCGCCCTTCTGCGCCAGGCTCGCTTGGTGATCCAGCATGGGGCGCGTCCGTCTCCATCACCGGCAGTTCCGGCAGCTTGCGCTAATTGTTTTTTTTTCTCTCGATCTTTTGAGGCGCAAATGTGTTATTTGCCTATTTCTGACGGAGGAGACCCTAGTATTCATTATATATGGGGGCTCTACAAATACAGTCCGAGTACAAGGTCAGATAGAATCCGGGAGGGATTGGTGGCTTGGATTACTGGCAGCGCTGGTTGATTGGTGGGTATATGGGGTGGGTAAGGAAATTTTATGGTGAGAAAAGTAATGTCTAAAACGGCAAAAACTCTCTAAAAACATCGTTTTTGAGAAACTTTTCACGTCGTTTCCAACGTTGGACCCGACATGTGGGTCCTCCGTGAGGTGTGGATAGGAATTATTTTGGTGAGAAGTATTTTCAATTCTACTGGATCCTTATAGTATAGATATAGATAGATATTGCAAGAAATACAGAGTATTTCTGCGATGAATACGCCGCATGCTGTTGTACTCCCACCACCTATGATTCTAAAAGGTTTTTGACCATAAACTTTTCATACAATATATCATCAACTCTTACAAACTCTAACAAAAAAGTTCCCAAATTTAATGTCAGATAAAGATCCTCCAAATATGAATATACTCATATAACTTTTGTACACCAAGCATGTATATAATTTGGCTATTTTTTTAGAAGGTAAACTGTGGGGGAGTTCCCCGCAATGCTTTGGTTAAGGAAGTAGAAATAAAGTTTATATACAGAGTTTGGAAATACTTACAGACAAGGAGGAGGGAGCAAACTAACTAAGCCAACGACTCTAGCCACCAAGAGGTCGGAGTTCCTCCATAACTCTGTGTAGCTGTAGAGAAACTTCCTCTCTATGACCCAGAGTCCAATATAATTTGGCTAATTGTTTATCTATACTATAAGGATAAAAGGATCAAGTAAAATTTATAACAATCTCACAAAAAAAAATTCTACCCAGTCCTCACAGAGGACCCACGTGTTGGGTTGGTGGCGGAAAGTGTGTCGATGAATTTACGACGTCAAACGAAAAAGTGCACTTGAGAGTTTTCACCGTTTGGAGGTTACCTTTTTTAGTGGCCAAAAGACTTACCCGCCTTTCATACCTGCCTATATTATGAACTTCCTAATCTAATTTGATCTTTGACGTTGACCATCCTAATTCCTTGAATTATGCAGTCTTATCTTTTATTAAATATGCGTATCACATGTGCGTTCTTACTAGTAAAAAAATAAAATTTGACTTTTTAAATACTAATACACTTCCTAATTTCAAAGAGAAAAATTCCATATTTGATAATGGGTAAATGGATGCTTCCTTATTTGACAATAAAAGATTTCAACTTTCTTATTCAACACTAGTTAAACTTTCATGTTTGACACTTATTAAATTCCGTAAGTTAACTGGAGTGAACCCAAAATTCATGGAACCTTTTGTAGTGATAAAAAATGGAGACAAGCCAATTTTACATAAAAGCACATCTTTAACATTTAAAATCTTCGAATAAAAATTCACCAAAATAGACTAATTTTGAAGATTATCCAAAATTTTATGGCACACAAATTCTATCCAAGAATTGTGGAAACCTACCTAATTTTCCTATAGTGGGATGAAGTAATTTATAAAATTATTTATATTATGAGTTACAAAGAGTACTGAAGTTCTTCCATGAAAGAAATTAAACTTCTTTCATAGAAACTAAAATTTAAAATAACTTCAAAAATCTTTGAATAATTTACATACAAAATATAAATTGTTCATCCCATGATAGTAATATTATGTATTTTCCACATCTTTTTTTGAAATTCTATGTCCTAAAAATTAGGATAATATTTAAATGTAGCATATTTTGGTGAATTTTAGTTTTAAGATTTTAAGTTACAGATGCATTTTATTCAATATTGTTTCACCCCCTATTGTTTCATTGAAAGAAGTTTCATGAATTTTTGAGATGATTTGTCAATCATTTTAGACAAGAATAGAGTGGGGAGAGTCCACAGGTTATGCTCACGCAAATTAATTGGTGGAAGGGACCAAAGTGTCAACCTAGTGCTGAATAAGGAAGTTAAAAAATTTCCAGTCTCAATAGGAAGGCCTCCATTTTCTCAATGCCAAATAGCAATTTTTTTTCAATTTCAAATGGAAGGAATAGTAGTGAGACTCATGTATCTACCAAAATCTAAGTAAACATATGTGTATAGCTTATTTAATTTCTTCCTTTCACCTGAATTCCATATCCAAGAAAAAGGCCAAAAACTTTAGATATGATTACTTGTGATCTGAATACCAAAACTACTTAGTTATTATTATTTTACTAAACAATTATTTTGTTGAATTGACTCTCCCTTGTGTTCATTAACCATGCATCAATGGTGTTCCTACAATTGAAATTCTATTTTTATATAGTTTTTCTATGAACATGCAACATGTAAATAATCGGGGATGATTTGTGAGGGAGATTAAAGCAAGAAAGAATATCAATAGGAACTACTCGTAATAGGTGTTGTTGAAGACCCTAAAACTAAATGATTGTAAAATAAGGACTCTATTTTAGGGTTTGCTTATACAACATGATAAACTACTACCTCTAGCCAGTACCGTTTCTATGCACCAAACATAAAAATACCGATCATCAATGTTTCCTTCTTGTGTCATACCCCATGGACAAGAGGTGTGCGTAGAGGGCCTCATTCGAAGTGTCCGGCACGCCCGGTAGGCACCAATGACTGCAATCCTCCGGCGTGTCCGGTGGCGTTCCCGATTCCCGGTGCCGAGAGGGGTGGCTGTCCGGCCTGAGCTCCGTCATGTGAGTGATGTTCAAGAACTGTGCCTTCCTTCCGTGGCTCCTAATACCTTCCGTCGTATTCGCGATCATCGCGTTGATCCATGAGTACTCTTCACCGAAGGAGTCCGTAGTGGCCAGTGGATCCCGCTGGCCAGCGCACGAGCCACCCGTGTTCCAGGTGCCGTTGCTGCCATTTCCAGGTAGCATAGACAAAACCTTGGTTAGTGTGCAAAATTAATTGATTTTCATATTTAAATGAAGAATTTGAACTTGATTGATTACACGGAAGTGGTCCGTACCATTTAGGTACCCACTGGGAGAACAGGTCGATCACAATTGGACTCTTTCTAAAAGCTTGGTAGTGTTGGATTATTTATGGGTAATTTTCCAAAATTTGATCAAGGGGATTCAATCAAATACTTGCCTATAATGAGATGGAGAATAACTCCTGAAGAAGAAATGGCTCTTGGAAAATTTTGCGCTTCTCAACTCCCGATCTTTCACCGTTTGCAGAGAGAACCGAAATGCTTCCTTGATGTCCATGGTCTTGTTCAAGCGGTTGCCGACCATGAAGTAGTTCCCTCTGCTCATTAGTCATGGAAAAATGTTCAACAAATCGTGTCCATAACAATGCAAATTTCAGCATCCTAATTATAACAACCATGGCTTACTTACGCTTTGACAGTCTTCTGCACGTTCCACCGGGGCCCGGTGTTGAGCACGAGCACGTCACCGCCGGCCCATCGGTCGTCGTGCCGGGGCAGAACGTCGAGTCGAACGGCTCCCCTTGCACCACCGCCGTCGCCCGTCGTTGCGTTCGCCGGGAAGCGGTCGACCATCACGATCATCGGCGCACGGTAGTACTCGACGGAGAGGTTGTGGTAGGCGAAAACCATGGAGAGGTAACCCTTGTGCCGGTTGATCGGCTTCCCGGACTGCTCGTACACCCGCGAGGCGGCCGGCAGGGCGCTGGCGAGCATGCACACCATGGACTCCCACTGATTCCGTCCGATCGAGTCCCCGGCGAACACGATCCGGCCGTTCCGGCTCCTCTCCAGCATTTCCGTCGCATTGAACCTGAACATACTCATCCAACCATTATTCCGAGCAGGTAACTGCAAGATTCATTCCACGTACGAGGAGAAGAACGTCATCCGATGGTCATGGCAGTTGCTACCTACTTAGGGAGGTGGTAGCGGTGAGGCCGCCAACGCCAGTACCGGAACGAGGAGTCCCCGCGGCCGTTCCGGGTGCACCGGAAGCCGGGGTCGAGGAACGGGCAGTCCTCCGTGGTACGCCGTCACGCCGGCATCCCTCACCCATCGCCCGTCCGAATAGTCGCATTCGCTGCCGGCGCTATCGTGCTCCGTGCCACCGCCGCCGCCGCTGACTGGAGGCAGCCAAGGCTGGAAGAAAGACCACGGCGGCGGGGCCCCGCGTGATGGTAGGAACACGACGAGGCAGAGCGCGAGGAGGAAGAGGAAAACGGAGGAGACGAATACTGATCTGTTTGGTTTGCATCAGGAGGTCGTCCGCCGGACCATCCGATCCAAAAACCGAACCTACCGTGCTGTTTGGTTTGAGTCGCCGGTCCACGTCATCCGTCATTGATCTATGCTATTTATCGAATGGAAAGTACATAGAACCTGTCCGTCCGGAAAAAAAAACCTTCGGACGACACCATCCTGCATCAATCGATGCCGGACGACACCGTTCTGGAAACCAAACGCACTGTTAATCTTGTGGATGATCCTGTGAGGCTGTGACTGCCCTGCCTTCATTGCTTCTTTGATCTGAAGCAGCAACAGCTGGTGCTGAATCCGGCCACTAAACAGAAGCAAAGGTATACGCGCCCGCCGAACTTCACATCTTTATTACTAAAGCTTTGCATAACTCTTACGCGGGCAAGATTATTAAGCAGGAACACTACTTCCTACGTTCCAAATTGTAGGTCGTGTTAGCATTCCAAGGTTTATATTTTTTCTATGAATCTAGACATAGCCTACATCTAGATGCGTATCAAAATCTATAAATCTAGAAAAGCTAAAACGACCTACAATTTGGAACGGAGGTAGTACAAGATAGCACATGTTTTTTTTGTCACTCGATCCAGTGCTCCGATCCACTGGCCTTGACTTCAATTGATGTTGCCTATTGTCCAGATAAAATTGTTTTGTCCCTAAAAGGATTTTACATTGTTGGGCATAGGATGCCGCCATGGCTACCACAAGGTCACAGAATGGACAATGTTACAGCGGCAACTAGAAGAGACACGTGCCGTCCAGATTGAAGAACTCACTTGATTTTGGGAGTATGATGAGAATTGATGAGCAAGCATTATAATAAGCAGCAGTTCACCAACCAATGCAAATATCCTGCCGCGCCTGTGTGTACCTAACTTTTTATTAGCGTCTCTAGCCTCTTATCTATTTATGTTTGGTATTTAAATTTCATGAGACCATCCAATACTCATGATGCAAATAGTTGTGTGTCGGTTTTTTTTGGAGAGGAGTTGTGTGTCGTCGTTTGATTCTTAAGTTGAGATAATGATGAGGCAACCTATAGTTAAATTGGAGTATATAGTTAAGTAATTCCTCGCACTTGGTTAAAAGGGATGGACCAGTAAATAAATAACTATAATACATGAAGGATGGCTTAAGAGGCTCCTCGCCATTTTATATGCCTTCCTCTAGGAGGCTTTACGCGGGCATGTGCAGAATCCTATTGGGTTCTTATGCTATAATTAACATAGGAAACTATGGTATTCCCTTTGTCCAATAAATGCTATAATTAAGAATGGAGACTAGCATTCAAAAATTGTCTCACAAATAATACAATACACTAGCATTTGGAACAACTAAGGACCTGTTTGGTTTGGAGGAGGGGCTTATAATAAGCCCCATAAGCCCCTCACATAGAGAGCCTTATAATAATAATCCTTAAAGAGATGTTCGATTCTTTAGGCTTATTCAGTGAGAAGTGGAGGATTTTTATGGAGCCCATGCAAAATAAGACTCAAAAGCACCCCTCTAGAGGCTTATGGGCTTATGGGAGGGTTATATAAATAAGCCCCTTCTGTTTGGTTGAAAAGAAGCTTATTTAGAGTAGCGTATTATAAACCTCTCTGAACCAAGCAGGGCCTAATATTCTGAATAGCGACTACTTAATTGAGGTGGCTTCCTTAAATTATGTTTGCACGAACAGTTGATTAGAGGGTTTCATAATACTTAATTGAGTAGACTATTACAATATAACCATCGAACCTGTCCGTCCGGCAAAAAACCTTCGGACGACACCATCCTCCATCGATCGATGCCGGACGACACCGTTCTGGAAACCAAACGCGCTGTACGTGTCTCGCGTGCATGGGTCGATCGATCTAGAGGTGAGCAGGCGAGGGGAGCTTCGTGGAATTCGTGGTGGTGGTGGCAAGGGCGAGGGATGGGAGCGATCTGCGGGTGCTGTTGGACCGTATCAAAAGTGGAACTATGTCAGGTTTTTCTACTACCAGCAAGAACGCATGTTTCAATCGAGTAAGGTTTGGTACGTCGTTCCTCTTGTTTGTTATTCTGACATGTGGGTCCACCTCCCCGAGGGTTCTGCTCTCCTATCGCCTCGTCAAACTCTACAACGGGCTCAAGAACGAATTGAATCAAACCAGCAAAACAAAACAAGCGAGACAACAACGAATAAAAGAACAGAGATGCGGATCACAAGAAGACCATTGGCCACCGTAATGCAGAAAGCAAAGCTCCAATCTTACACCGTCTCAAGGCCAAGGGAACCGAGCCGACCTGTACGGCGCCTCCATGGACTCAGTGGCAAGGAGCATGCCGGCGGCGCCGACGAGGATGGCCTTATGCTGCAGTGTAGATGGCCGGTCTACCCCTCCCCACCCACATCGTGAACCCAGCGGCAGCTGCCCCGTGTTCGCGGCCATCTCCGACGCGGCGGCCATCCCGAGCAACCACTTCTAGACGCGGGTGCCCGCGGGAGCAAACTGGACGGTGGCCGAGTTGGCTCTCGTGGCAAGCTCTACTCATCCCTCGGAGAAGCAGCTTTTGCGGGGTGCGTGCGGAGGGGTTGTCTCCGGCGGCTGCGCTGCGAGAGCTCCGTGGGAACCAATGGCAATGGGTTGTAGCTGTTCAAGGAGGAAATGAGGGACTAAAGAAGGTGGAAAGTGCTACGACAACCCAATTCAGGGCCACGGCCAATATCGATTTGGTGGAGTGTGATCACGTGGAGACATGGTCAGATTAGAAGGAGAAATTTGAGAGGTACTACATGGGGGATGACAGAACGAGGAAGAGAGTTCTGGGTCACGGAAATCACTCGGATGGAAGAGGAAAATATATATTAAGTTTCATGTGGGATCCACTCATATTAGAGGTGAGGAGAGCGCGTGTGGCTCGGGTGGTGGGGCACATGGCAGCCGTGGGCAGTGGTGTGTCACCGTGCCGCATGGCTTTGCGAAAGCGATGGATATTTCTTTTATCTTTACTTTTTATTTTATATATATAATACTAAAACAAAGATTGATTTTGCCTTATGTTATAATTTCGTAAAAGTCATCATCCTTATGTTGTATTTTTTAAAAAAAAAATCATGATGTATCACATATCAACACGAAATATCACATCTTCTCGCTTCGTCCCGTATCATTACAGGCACCCCTTCATTTTCTCACTTCGCTCGCATTCTAGTCATCGTCCCGTTGTCGTTCTCATACACGGAATCTACCGAGGTTATCCGGTTTTGTCATACTCCTAACAAGATGTAGAATCGGCGGCGTTCATGGCTCTTGTGTGTTTTCGCTCGCGAAGTCCCATTTACTCATCACACATGAACGTTAATTAATCTACCCGCAGTGCCTCATCTCCTCTCGTCGTCCTTCACCGCCGCACGCACCCCTTCGTCTTCTCACGTCGCTTGCATCCCCGCCCTTGTTTTCAGCTGCAACATATACCGATGATTTCTTATTTGTCTTGCTCATTATTGGATGAGGAATAAGTGGAGGGAGGTCTATGATTCCTGCTCACCTTGGCTCACGAAGTCCCCTCCATCCGTACCGACGCATAAGCATTTATCTACCTACCGTACCTCATCTCTTCTCATCTTAATGCACAACCGCACGTACCTAGGGGTGGTAACGGATCATGGCCCTTTTGCTCCTTCACAATCCATCTAGGCCGTAACAAAATTTAGCTCAAAAACTATTTTAGCCGGCCCAAGGCCCGATCCTTAAAATTTCTAGTATAAAATTGAGGGCCCTTTACCACCCCTACACGTACCCCTTCATCTTCATTGCTCGTATCACTGTCGTATTGACTCACCGTCCTTACGGGCGTAACGTCTCTTACGGGCGTAACGTCTACCGATGATCTCTCTTTGTTGTGGTCCTCATGGATGCGGAATTGGCGGCATCTATGGCTCCCACTCACCTTTACTTACAAAGTCGCCCTCACACGTAGCAAACACACTGGTTAATCAACCCATAATACCCCACCTCCTCATGCTGTCTCACATCGCCGCACGCACCCTTCGTTGTCTCACATCACTCACATCCCCGTCGTCGACCCGCCGTTATTTCTGGGCGTCATTTGTTGTGCTTCACATCGGATGCGGAATCAGTGGCGTCCATGGCTCCCACGCACCTTAGCTAATAAAGTCTCCTTCACCCGTAGCAACACACGAGCACATTTGCTAGTGAAAAATAAAACCACATAATACTCAATAAGATCAAACTGTGTTATTTATAATATGTATAATATATACAAAATCTCACAATAGTCTTTTATAGTGCGTGGGAGCCATGGATGCTACAGGTCTCGCATCTGAAGACGGTGGGTCAATGACGGGGTTGCAAGCGATATGAAAGACGAAGGTGTGTGTGGTGCTGCGAGACGAAGAGAGTAGACGAGGTATTGTAGGTTGATTAGATGAAATGTTATGAGTTTTTAAAAAAATAAAAAATACAGCGTATTAAAGGATGTGGGTTGATATTTAAAAATACAGTATACTAAAATTACCATGTTTTAGTATAAATAGATATAGAAGAATTTGGTGATGTTTAGGACTTGACAACCAACATGACGTCTCCTCTATACTCTACATATGGAGAGAGAAATGCTAATTTGCTCGTAATTTGGATCTCTTAACACATGCAGCGGCAACAACCAACCCGATGATCTGAGGCAGAAAAGGGACGGGCACGGCCGCGATCTAAGGCAGGCGATATCTCAGTGTGGTGGTTGGAGATTAAGGCAGGGACAAGGGCAGTGGTGTGAGTAAAACAAAACGCCCCATGATATTCTCCTCCGCCGGCCATGCCGCTGCGTGCGGTCACGGCACGGTGGCCGTACGGCCACGTAGTGTACGCCTCAGTGGTCAAGCAAACAGAGGCCGGTCGCGGCACGCGTTCCTACCGTACATATCTGGTGATCGCTAGTAGTCACGAGATCGATAGTCCTTTGATCTCACTGTATATTTCATTATTTTGACGATGAGAAGTGTTGAATTCGGATTGTTTGGTCAAGCGTGGTTCGACGAAAAAAGAGCCTGATAGATGGGGTCGTAGGAGAAATAATATTTCAATGACTCGTGGGTCTATCGACCATTGAAAGTTTTGAATCTTTATAGTACATATATAGATAGATACTAACACTACCTGAGAAACCTTCATCTACACCGGTTGGGAACCCTTTAGCACCGGGTATCCCAACCAGTGCTACCTTTAGCACGGGTTGGGATAGCAGCACCGGTTGGGATACCCGATGCTAAAGGAACTCTTCAGCACCGGTTGCAAGGGCTACAGCCGGGCTGTTGCTGGCCGCAGCCCAGCTGAAGCCGCCTGGGAGTGGCCATCATGTATTTGTTCTAATACATATTTTGCCTACGTATTTGTTCTAATATAGACGCAGTATAATCAAACTAAAAGATATATATTACAACTTAAGTTATCAAACTAAAAAACATATATTACAACTTAAGTTATGAAATCAAAAGAAAAATTAGTGTCTAATAATCAACAGTATATTACAAGTTAAGATATCTGACTAGAGGAACGACTTGAGTTATCCGGATGATCCCATGAGTCGTCCTGATGGAATTCTCCTCGGAGATTTACGACATCGTCCCAAATAAATCCAATGAGTTGTTCTTTAATTGCGTCGATTCTATTTTGCTCGGGTCATTTTTCCTTCAGCCTCACCATCTATAGTTTACAAATAATTGAAAATATTAAATTAGCAGAATTCAAGATAATAATTGTGCACTAAACCTGAAAATGTGTTTATTATTACGTACCATAATATCATGGTGAGTCACTTTTTTCTGCCCCAAATTGAGCATGTTTTCGCAAATGTAATATCCACATAAATTATTACCCAACCCCTATCTTAGACACAGTCGAGCAAAAAATAAAGTTAACTAAAATTTGTTTAATTAGCCGAGACGTACATGTACAAATTACATACGTACCGGAAAGTCAGTCCTCCATATGAGTTTGTCATGGATGATACCACGATGATTTTTACGAAATTGTTCCCACACCTTGTGAACCAAAAATATTGTTGTAGTATCAAATTTGAGTTAAAATAAGTCATTGTTAGTCTAAAGGCACAGTTAGTTAGTGAAAAATATATGCCACCTTATAAACATGTCAATGATGTTTTGGTAAAGATGTGTTGGTTTCCTCAATGAATCAAAGACGTGGAAACTGTATACATGTATATAAGTATTTTATAAGTAGATTTAACATTATAATGATAAATAATTAAGGAAACAGACAATATATGCACTCACTCGAAATTGTATGCCAAAAGTATGGAGTCCATATAATTTTGTTTTTCCATAAACTTGTACAAGTTTTGATATGTCTCTTCTAGATTTTTTATAACCATTTTCTCGTTGATCTTTGTCGGGTCCATGAAACCAACGTAAAAAATTCTTTCCCTCCGACATCTTTGAATCTCTATTCTACATGTTAAGCAAAAAAGGCAGCGTCATCATAGATTATTTTTTTCTAAGTGTCAATTGTAAATGAGAAAAAAAGAAATAATTAGAACAAAACATTTACAAGACCCAACAGGCGAGCAAAGTCACGTCTTGGCCGTCTTGGTGGTACACATCACAGATATCCTTGAATTCCAACCAAAGCGTTTGCTCGCCATTGAAGAAATATTCGCCCTTTACGCGAACTCGGAACATGCGCCTACGTCTTGTGGTGGCTTGTTCAAGATACCACTGATGGAATGCATACATCTTCGTTTGAAGCTTGCTCACCATTTTTATCTCAACCAAAGGCTCACCAAGCTTAAATGGCCACCTAACCGATGTGATTACATGGAGATCTGCTTCCCCGGTGACTTGAGCTCTCGTGAGACCCATCTCTCTCATTTGTCGTTGCACATTCAACTCATATTCATATGGCAACTGAGGCAACGATTGCTGAGGTTGTTGGTCGAGCTGAAGAATCTTAGTAGGTTGTGACCGCGCCAGCTTCTCAGATTTCTTCTTCTTCGCATAAGAATTCAACAAAGAGAGGTCATAGTCTGATATTTGGAAATTTTTCTGTTGTGCCTTGCTCATATCGAGGAAAAATTGTATCTTGGCAGGTTCAATTAGAATCTTTTCACCAGGCTCTTTCTTCTTGTATAGTTGCCTCTTAACTTCGGCTTGAACATATTGGGAGAGTTCTTCGGAAGGCTAATTTCTTCTTTGCCTTCTCTTTGACTTCCTTATTACGTGACTTCTGTGCCGGAGGGGCCAAGCTAGGCATTTTAGTACCCTTCTTTTTTGGTGGAGGCTTCTGCGGTGGAGACGAAGACTTCTGCGGTGGAGACGGAGACCAATTTCCTGTCGGAGAAGGAGGATCTCTTGGAGACGGGGGAATTGACGAAGACTTGGTGCTAGGTCTTTGCGGGATCGTTGCATGCATAGCAGTGTTTAGGGTTTATGGTGTAGGGTTTGGGGTTTAGGTTTTTGGGTTTTGAATTTTGGGTTTAGGGTTTTGGATGTAGGGTTTAGGACTAGGCTGATCTGAGAAAAGTCGATACGGTTTAGGATATTGGGAATACCAAACTATATAACCATGATTTTAAATATTTTTGTCGTCACAAGCAAAGACTGTATCATCGATGCATAGACCATACCATATCAGGAATACCAATCTATATAAGATGATGTCCATGCAAGATGATGTCCAAACTAGGCCTGGGCATTCGGTTTAAAATGACACTTTGGTTCAGTTTGATCGGTGCTTAAAAATCTTGGTGTGAAAGAAACTGAAATCGATCAGGGCCTGTTTGGATCCCTGAAATTGAAAGTCATTCTAGTAATCAGATTCAATAGGAAATGGATTACATAAAATCTGATTCATTTCAGTTTTTATGTTTGGATGTTTATAGAACCATTTTCCATGAATCAAATGTCATATCATGTTTGGATGACTAAACATGGAATCTTTTTAAGCAAATCATTCCCTTCAAATAATTGTCTCTAAACACACTCTCATCTACTCTTTCTCTCTCTACTCTCTCTCTACATACACTGTCTCCTACTCTCTCTACTCAGACTCTACACTCTCGCTCTTCTACTCTCTCTACAGACTCTACGCTCGCTCTTCTACTCTCTCTCTTCACACACACACTCTCTCTCCTACTCTCTCTCTCTTCTACTCTTTCTCTCTCTACACTCTCTCTTCTACTCTTTCTCTCTCTACTCTCTCTACACTCTTCTACTCTTTCTCTCTCTCTACTCTCTCTCTACACTCTATCTCTCTCTACACTCTTCTAGGTCAAGATCAGATGAACAATGGTCTCTCTCTCATGCTTCATAACAGTAGCACCACCGTTCCCCTAAAAAAAACAGTAGCAGCACCAAGGCTGTCAAATAGCTATAGCTACTTCCTAGCAGATACAAAAAGAAAAAAAATGATATAGTGCTCTAGCTGCTTCTTGGCATATACACACATAAAAAAATGACATATCACCAGCTGCTTCCTAGCTGATACACAATACAAGTTGTACACGTGACATTGTCTTTTGTGTTATACATCCAGATTACACTCCTCTCGGACATTACTATAGGGAGCAACAGGGAGATATGCAATCCACATTACAATCTCCCAAAAAAGGAGTCTTTACTATACATTTCAAAAACCATACGCAACCTGAAACAACAAAAATAGAATGAGCAAACATATTACTCATATCATCAAAGCGCAGGACAACAAGTGCAAGCTAAACAAGACAATAAGCAGCAAGCATCGATTTCTAAACAAATGTACCTTCCATAATGATCTCTAGAATTAATTAATCAATAATCATGTCAATTACAGTGTTACACTTCCACGAATAATAAATCTTGGGCTTCCGGTACTAGAACAACCATCAGCAACCTAGGGTCTAGAAATCTACAACAAAGTAATAAACACCAAAACATGACTTACAGCCTGCAGAGGTGACAAAAGCAAATATCTGAATGTCAGAGGGGCAACACTAGAATATTCAAATAAAAAGTAATCTGACGCAACATGGCATGGAATGTTGGGGAAAACTAATTTTAGTCAAATACCCTTCAGTGCAGATCCTCCGTGTTTCGTTCTACCCCAACGCAAAGTCACGTCTTGGCCGTCTTGGTGGTACACATCACAGATATCCTTGAATTCCAACCAAAGCGTTTGCTCGCCATTGAAGAAATATTCGCCCTTTACGCGAACTCGGAACATGCGCCTACGTCTTGTGGTGGCTTGTTCAAGATACCACTGATGGAATGCATACATCTTCGTTTGAAGCTTGCTCACCATTTTTATCTCAACCAAAGGCTCACCAAGCTTAAATGGCCACCTAACCGATGTGATTACATGGAGATCTGCTTCCCCGGTGACTTGAGCTCTCGTGAGACCCATCTCTCTCATTTGTCGTTGCACATTCAACTCATATTCATATGGCAACTGAGGCAACGATTGCTGAGGTTGTTGGTCGAGCTGAAGAATCTTAGTAGGTTGTGACCGCGCCAGCTTCTCAGATTTCTTCTTCTTCGCATAAGAATTCAACAAAGAGAGGTCATAGTCTGATATTTGGAAATTTTTCTGTTGTGCCTTGCTCATATCGAGGAAAAATTGTATCTTGGCAGGTTCAATTAGAATCTTTTCACCAGGCTCTTTCTTCTTGTATAGTTGCCTCTTAACTTCGGCTTGAACATATTGGGAGAGTTCTTCGGAAGGCTAATTTCTTCTTTGCCTTCTCTTTGACTTCCTTATTACGTGACTTCTGTGCCGGAGGGGCCAAGCTAGGCATTTTAGTACCCTTCTTTTTTGGTGGAGGCTTCTGCGGTGGAGACGAAGACTTCTGCGGTGGAGACGGAGACCAATTTCCTGTCGGAGAAGGAGGATCTCTTGGAGACGGGGGAATTGACGAAGACTTGGTGCTAGGTCTTTGCGGGCTCTCTTCTACTCTTTCTCTCTCTACTCTCTCTCTACATATACTCTCTCTTCTACTCTCTCTCTACTCAGACTCTACACTCTCGCTCTTCTACTCTCTCTACAGACTCTACGCTCGCTCTTCTACTCTCTCTCTTCACACACACACTCTCTCTCCTACTCTCTCTCTCTTCTACTCTTTCTCTCTCTACTCTCTCTACACTCTTCTACTCTTTCTCTCTCTCTACTCTCTCTCTACACTCTATCTCTCTCTACACTCTTCTAGGTCAAGATCAGATGAACAATGGTCTCTCTCTCATGCTTCATAACAGTAGCACCACCGTTCCCCTAAAAAAAACAGTAGCAGCACCAAGGCTGTCAAATAGCTATAGCTACTTCCTAGCAGATATAAAAAGAAAAAATGATATAGTGCTCTGGCTGCTTCTTGGCATATACACACATAAAAAAATGACATAACACCAGCTGCTTCCTAGCTGATACACAATACAAGTTGTACACGTGACATTGTCTTTTGTGTTATACATCCAGATTACACTCCTCTCGGACATTACTATAGGGAGCAACAGGGAGATATGCAATCCACATTACAATCTCCCAAAAAAGGAGTCTTTACTATACATTTCAAAAACCATACGCAACCTGAAACAACAAAAATAGAATGAGCAAACATATTACTCATATCATCAAAGCGCAGGACAACAAGTGCAAGCTAAACAAGACAATAAGCAGCAAGCATCGATTTCTAAACAAATGTACCTTCCATAATGATCTCTAGAATTAATTAACAATAATCATGTTAATTACAGTGTTACACTTCCACGAATAATAAATCTTGGGCTTCCGGTACTAGAACAACCATCAGCAACCTAGGGTCTAGAAATCTACAAGAAAGTAATAAACACAAAACATGACTTACAGCCTGCAGAGGTGACAAAAGCAAATATCTGAATGTCAGAGGGGCAACACTAGAATATTCAAATAAAAAGTAATCTGACGCAACATGGCATGGAATGTTGGGGAAAACTAATTTTAGTCAAATACCCTTCAGTGCAGATCCTCCGTGTTTCGTTCTACCCCAACTGTAGTGTTTCAGACTCTGAGGTACAAACAAATGCCATCTGCAGTTAAGGTCGGGCAAGGACTGCACAAAGTGGTGATTATATGTTTGCCTTCTCCAATATTGAAGGCAAATTAACTGGTCAAGAGGATTTATTTCAGCAGGAAACAAGATCTCTAGAATATAGTTAACTGATATTTCTTCTGTTATTCATAATGTCACAATTTTCAGTGGCTTTATCATACACTGGAAATGGCGCTAGGCTCATGTTTGGTGTCTGTACGTTGAACTGCAGTCAGATTTTAAATTGACAGAGGCGGATACACAATTATAGAGAGGATTTCTACAAATCAAAGACACAAGAGAGCTAGATTCGTTGAGTGCTCATGCATAACAGAGCTAAAGCAAGATACTGAAAATGATGGGTATCTATCATTGATACTTCAAATTACAGACTTGTACATTACTCTGACTAATTCTAAAGATCAAGTCAGACTAATCCTATTCACAAACAAGATGCAATTATACTGTGAGGAGATGCAAGGGACAGGGAAATCTTGCATGACAAAGTGCAATCATCCTAAAATTTTACTTCCTAAAATTACACAAGAGCCCAAAATACTAACCACAAAGTGCAAGGGACAGAGGTTGTCTTGCTGTCTGGTGTAGTCATTCAGCAGCAGCAGGCGAAGATCAACATGTCAAGAAGATGTCTTCCTTCCTTGGCCTTAGAAAGCGATTCTTGTTTCCCTGAAACAAATTTTCCCCATGACCATCTGTACTTAACTTTGTACTAGAACAGAAATGCACGCGCAATGATGAAGGTAGGTCCAAACTGTCAATTCAGTATTAGCTTTCTTTGTTCTGACAGATTACCAATCAGCTACATGGTGCACTACTAATGACTGACTGATAAAAAAATGCATGTTCATCAGCATATGTGCAATACAAGAAAAGATAGAAAATCATGTCTCACGAATTATTATTTCAGAAATATATAACTGACCCAGATTACAAATTTGCAGCTATCCCTGATGCCTACCTGCACACTTGATAGGCCTTGGAGTGGGACATACAGTCCCGCTTTTACCACTGAAACGGCAGGCAAACTAGACAAACATAAAACAAAGCTGCTACTAGACCATCTCTGGAACATGTTGTAGCTGGACTAAATTCTAAGGCGTTTTATCATGAATGCGGCTCGATTCAATCTAGGAACAGCTAGCCACGACAAACCAAGGGACCCATCCAAGGACGAATGATCTGGATTTCAGGGCTCCAGTGAAGAAAAAGCTCGCGCAGAGAAAAACGACCCAGCAATCCTAGGGCGCACCAATCAACGAAACCACGAATCAAACACAAGCCATTACGGAGCTTGCCCCACGCCGGCAGTGCGCCGGGGTCAGGAGGAGGAACGAGCAGTCGTGGCAGACGGATGCCGAGAAGATTCGATCTGATTGAGGAGGAGGAAGAGAGAGAGGAGGGCACAGACCGTGGAGATGGCACTGGGGCTTGCGGGGGCGGCTGGCGCTAGGTGAGGGCACAGGGAACGAGATCGTTGGGCGGCGGCGGCCTCCGACGATGAGAGGCGAGGGCAGCGAGAAGACGCGGTCGGGTCGGGGAGAGGCGAGTCAGGCGACGGGGAATCACTTTCCGTTTAACAGGCTAAGAATTCGTCGCAGGCCAACTATTCGGGGCATGGAAAGGGGCCGAATCTCGCTTTTTATTTCCATGAGATAGCCAAACACGCCGGCCTGAAAAATATTCCAATTCGATGAGATTCCGAAGAAACAAACGGGCCCTTGGTGTAAAAGAAAATGAGAAACCGACGAGATCGATGTCGGTGTTTTCGGTGGCGCTCTTCGGTTTCCACTGAATAACCCAAAGATCCTACCTTCCCCACCACGCCGTCGCGCCCCCACTTCATTGCTGGCCTGCTGCCTCAGGCGGCCACGCCTTGCCGCTTGCCTGCGCCTCCGCTCACCTATGCACTGCTGCCTCACGCCTGGCTGCTTGCCCGCACGGTGCCGCACCGTTCGCTCCTGCTGTGCCCGCGTCGCGCCGCCGCCATGCCATGGCCGGCTGGCCGCTCACTCCCGTAGTCCGCCTTGCTGTTCCCGCTCAGTGTCTCGACGGGCCGACGGCGAAGCCGCACACGCGCTCGCTGCGGTGCCGCGCTGGTTCGACGAAGCCGCGCCGCCGCCGCAACTGCCAGGAGCAACGCGTGAGCAAAGGGATTAGGGATATGGGATTAGCTATTTGGGCCAATATGTTGGGCTGGGCTGCACAAGCTGGGAAAAGCAAGGAGAGGGGAGGGGTGCACGTGCTACTTGTTGGGCCAAGCCAGGGGATCAACATCACTGCTGGGCGCCTGGGCCAAGTTTTGGCACTCAGATTTTGGTTCTTCGGTGTTTTCGGTGCTGCGGAGCTGAACACTGAAGCCGAAGCCGAGCACCGAGGTTCGCAAGACCATCAACCGACACCGAAATTGAAAACCAAGAAAACCAGCATTTAGGTTCGGTTCGGTCGCTTTCGGTTTTTTTGGCAAAAAATGCCCAGCCTGAGTGCAAACATTAACCATAACCGTACCATATCGGGAATACCAAACTATATAAACCGTGACTATATAAGATGATGTCCATACAAGTCCATGAATGAGTATGACTGTATGAATATATATATACACAATTATAGAGAGGA
>OAMR01000255.1:106300-118317 GCA_900205405.1 Echinochloa crus-galli | reverse complement strand
GATGTTGCCGAGTCATATATATATATATATATATATATCATTGGTGCATGACAAATGGCGTGTCTCCATTTTGTAAATTACTACCGCGAACATATTTCTAAAACAACTACTTATATATTTCTAACTCATATATATTTTATTTCTAACTCATATATATTTCTAAAATATTTTTGACTCATATATATTTTATTTCTAACTCATATATTTCTAAAACATCCGTAACTCATATTGATTTCTAACTCATATATATTTCTAAAACAGTCATAACTCATATATATTTCTAAAACAACTACTTATATACAAAATTTATAACTGATATATATTTATAGATTTCTTCGTTGAGTACAACAATTATGCTGGCTCTCACACTACAATTGCCCCGGCTCTCACACTACAATTGCCCCGGCTCTCACAACCAATAAACATAAATGTATGGCAACGGCGTGGCTGCAAGGTGACATCGACGATACGTACATGCACGGAGCCGCACCCATGCATGGGGTGGAGAAGAAGGAGACCAACAAGGTTTTCCAAGTCAAGAAGAAAGCCCGAGGCTAATCCCATTCGAGTCCCTAAGGTTGAGGCCAAAGAAACTCAAGTTCGAGTTCACCTCGGAGTCCAGGAGCAATCCGTAGTAAATTGGACGCTCAGGTCGCATACGACGGCCGACTGTGATGTTCTTTATATGGATCGAAGGATAATTTCAAGGAGCTTCCAATGGCACCGGTCCCACCTAAAAATTCCTTCTAAGATCTCAAGAATCGTTGAAACAAGTGGACGTCCAGAATCTACCAAGATGCTGCATCACCAATTTGTCGGGCCTTATTAAGCCCAAGTTGTGGGCACCCCACCCCTGGTCGCCCCCAACCCTAGGACACCCCTCCTCTCATAAACTCAGTAGCCGCCACCTTAGAAACTTGAGTTTTTCTTAGATTAATACGTCGAGAACAGTTTTGCCGTCATTGGTTTGTATAACCCCAACTATTGTGCTTAATCATTCATCTGTAGTTTGTCACTTCCTATCGAGAGCTGCGTTCTTTCGAGTTCTTGCTTGTGTTCTTTGTTTCGCAGGCAGAGATTAGCCTTCTTGGTGAGGTCAACCGGATTGTGACACGGTTGATAACCGCAGGAGTCGTGATGCTAAGATTGTAGGGTTAGAGTTTGCTGACTTGAAGCTGGATCGGTGTGCCGTGCTCTACCCAAAGCGAGTTATCCTTCACCTGACGGAAGATCGGGCACCCTAGTCCCATCAAGAGGTATTCAGAGATAGGTTTATCATCAGGTTCGCATCAATTTGTATCCCCCTCTTTGTCTAGTTCGTGCCATCGTCCTAAAACTCTATTGCAGTGTATTGCTTGCCAAAAAAACACAGAGGCCATGTTCTTTACGTGAGAGAAAAAAGGAAGTGTAGCTTCGGGCCAAAAGAAAAAAAAGAACAGGATATTTACATGTGAGAGAAAGCAAGAGATAGCTTCTTTGGCCAGGAATATAAATTAAGTTGATCCTGCGCTAGAAATAGAAAGACATCAATTACATTTCTATCCTTTTTCTAGATGGTCACAAAAGGAAAGGAGTCCAAATCGTCGGTGCATGCTACAGATCGCATTGCATCCGTTTTATCCGGTACTTTTATTTTTCTTTCCTTGCAACGAGATTCCTGAGTTGTAATCATTCTGCGACACTTGCTGATCTAGAAAATAAAGAAATATAATAAAACAGGCAGAAGGTGCTAAAAAGAAAAAGAGCCGCACCTAAAACAGAGACAAAATCAGAAGTGCTTGCATCTTTTTGAGTCCCTATACTGAGTTGCATTGTTACTTGCTTGAACTAGATCCAGGACGAGTTTAGGCCGACGACATAGACTAGCTTGGGACTAATTTTTAGTTTTACAATTTCTGAATTGAAATATTGCTATTCCTTACTACCATATATTTACCTCCCAAGCTCCACATACATACTTCAGATCAGTACAATGAAGGACCCTTGCAATCTTGGTACTACTTCCTCACAAGTATCACGAACCAGCTACCGGTTGTACCATCCACTGTTTTGCTTTAGTAAGAACACTTGTATTAATTTGGTAAAGCATGTGAGAGCGTGTTTCCACTGACACATATAGTAGTTGAAAGGGATAACCTTTTGTGTTTTCTCTTATCTACATACTAACAATGACAGAGAACGATGAGATTGTTTGAGAAGTACTAAGTTCTCAAATGGAGAAAGCAGAGCAAAACCAATTCAACAATTTATTCCAGACTTTCTTTGCTGTGATAGAGAGATGTTGCCGAGTCATCATTGATGGTGAAAGTTGCAATAACCTTGCAAGGTTAGAGCTGGTTGAGAAGCTTGACTTGACCACAAAGCCACATCCACATCCATACTACATGCAATGGATAAATTGTTATGATGAGATAAAGGTAACTGAAATTGCACATATTGAATTTAGCATTGGGTCTTATAAGAATAGTGATTTTGACATAGTACCTATGCAAGCATGCCATTTGTTGCTAGGCATACCTTGGATTAAATAATGTGGTACACAAAAAGGTTGGTAATAAATATTCCTTTAAGTACAACAGTAGGAAATTTACACTTGTACCTTTGACTACTGCTGAAATTTTAGAATATGTTCTCCAAAGGGCGGAGACAAGAAAAAATGAACCTTTTAGAAAAGAATGTGTTGTTTTCAATGACACAACAAATTCATCTAAATCTGAATTTTTACAAAATGATGACATTGTTTTGTCTATTGTTGGAACTGATACTTTGCAGTATGTACATAATGAAGATGACTATACAAAAGAACATGAATAGATAAATTTTTATGGTAAAAACTCTCTTGATGTGCTGAATTTGCCCTCCAATGATGCAAACAATGCAATACTAGAACCTTCTATTTTATTACCTTTATCACAAGTAGAGAAGGAGCATGATGCTTTTGATTTGAAGCAATATAATTGTGCTGAAAACAATATTATTGTGCCGATTACTTGTGCACATGACGAGCTGAAATTATTATCTTCTTTAAACACTTTGGGTTATGTTGAGTTTGATACTTTATGTGCTCTTAGTCATTTGGAAGAGAAATTTAGATGTGCTAAGTTGCCATGGTTGTCTACTTATACATATCATTTTATTGGCAAATATAATTGTAAAGGAGAGTAATGGTGCATCGAGTTTATATTTGTGTAAATTTAAAATCTCCTTTTGATGTACAAGATTGCGATCAACTAGATTGTCCCTCTAGTTTTCCTATAACGAATCGGGTTCACTCTCAAGAAGGAGAGCATTGTTGGCTGCTACCTATGTGTGCTAGTGCTGTTTTTTTTTGCATTGAACAGATACTAGCGGTTATGCAACCAACTATGCCTGCATTGCATTTTGTTAGTGCTAATATTTTGCAGGATAGTGTCACAAAAGATCACGCGCGTTTCGATCAAGGAGCCTACGTATTTGCCGACAACTCTATAGGAGAAGATACTTTGGGAGATTGTAGGGTTCGAGTTAGCTGACTTGAAGCCGGATCGGTGTGTCATGCTCCGCTCAAAACGAGTCATCCTTCACCTGACGGAAGATCGGGCATCCGGCCCAGGTAGGGTTGGAAAAGCCCCGACACAACGACCCAGTTCTAGACCCAAATGATCCGAACCCGCAGTCTTAGCACCACAACTCCGGCAGCACGACACACCGATCCGGCTTCAGATACGCACAACACACCGACCCGGTTCTAGACCCAAACGATCCAAACCCGTAGTCTTAGCACCACAACTCCGGCATCACGACACACTGATTTGGCTTCAGATACGCACAATCTAGCCCCCGCAAATCCGGCTTCAGGAACGCATGACCTGACCCCCGCGATTCCGGCTTCACATACGTACGATCTAGCCCCCGCAATCTTAGCACCGCACCACAGCACACCCAGCTCGGGGAAAGGCCCAATCGCCCTAAAAGACTAGTCCGATAGGAGAAGGGTGGTTCTCCCTTTTAAGGTGGCTTCCTCTTCCTTAGCTAAGAAAGGTGGGATTATTTAAAGGCTCACAAGGTCGCCGCCTGACTACATCTGGACCACTTGGCCCATCTTTGTTGCATCTTTGACAGCGGGTAATAGTGGAGGATGTCCTCATCATTCTCCCCTTCTTTTGTTTTGAAAAGGAACTGTGGGGGAGTTCCCCACAGTGATGCATTTAAAGAAAATAGTGAGAGTGGCATATATACAAAAGGAGGAAACAAAACAGATAACTGCTAATGAAGAAAATAGAGAGAAAACACTAGAAATAAAGCTAAATGAAACAGTCTAGCCAGTTTGAGATGGTTGTTTTGTGATCTTCTCTAAACTGGATAAGTTGTAGAAGCATTTGATCTTTGAAGTTCCTAGCCCAGTTCTGGGCGGAGGGGTGAACACCATCAAAGATGGCCTTGTTTCAGACCTTCCAGATTTCCCACGAGGCAATAATGAATACCTCCATGAAGTAGGCATGGGTAGCTGCTTGTCGTGCTTCCCTGATTCTCCCGTGAATGTCTAGAGACAAACCCCATTGAATTTGTAACTTGTTCCAGCAATTCTTGGCAAAAGAGCAACCAAAAAATAAATGATCTCTATCTTCTTCCACCATCTCTTGGCATAAAACATAGTTTGGGCCTGACTGGATTTGCATATGTCATCTTCGCATGATTTCCTTTGTGTTGATCCGATCCACCAGTAGTAATCAAACAAAAAATTTAACTCTAGGAGTACATTTGGATTTCCAAATCCAACTAAAAGTTGGTTCTGCTGGGATTCCTAAGAAAACATATTCATAGAATCTGCCAGAAGTATAACTAGCATTACCCCAAATAAATGACCATTGATCCTTCTCATCTGATCTATAAGGGATTTGTTCAAGATACACTTGCAGCTATTGCATCTCATGATAAGCTTCATGTGACAGTGGTAGGGAAAATAGGGAGTCTAGATCCACAGCCTAAATGACATTCTTTACTGAAACTAATGTATTGGTAGCTTATGAGAAGAGTCTTGGAAAAAGATCAGCCAGTATATTGGAGCCCCAGAGATCTTCCCAAAAGAGCACAGTAGAGCCATCTCTTAAGTTACATTTTGCCACACCTCTGTAGAGGTTGTTCAATCTCAGAATATCCTTCCACCAAAAGGATCCCATTTCTCTAGTTCCATGGGGAACTTTGTCTAAAGAATATGATGATCATATGAGGTTGACCCAAGGGATGCCCATTTTGCCATAGAATTTGTGCAACTACTTTAGCAACAATGCCTCATTCTGCAGTCTCAAGTTCAGCACCCCTAGGCCTCCTTTGTTTTTTGGCAGGGAAACCATAGACCATGCTGCTAAATTTCCCCCCTTTCTTGAGAAATCATTCCCCCTCCAAAGGCATTGCTTTCTAGCACGATCAATGTTTTCTATCACTCCTTTGTGCAGCTTGAGAGTGCACATGGCATATACACAGGTGGGGGTGATCACCGAATTAACTAGTTGTAGGCGGCTTGAGTATGACAGGAGTGAAGAGCATGCTGTGAGGCGCCTTTCAATCCTGTCCATGAGGGGAGAGAAATCTTCAATCCTTGGTTTTGTTGTACCCATGGGAAGTCCCTGGTATGTGAAAGGAATAGAGTCTATTTGACAACCAAAATTGTGGGCCAGATTTGCTATATTATCATTAGAGACATTGATAGGAATCATTAGGGATTTGTGATAGTTAATCTTTAGCCCTCTGGACGATGAGAACTCTTGCAGGATGTCCTTACTTTGCTGGATTTTTGTCCTAGAGAATCTTCATGTGCTCCTTGATGTAAAGAGCAACTAAGGTTGATTGATGCAAAACTATGAGTTGTGCTTTACGAAATGTCTCCATATCCTTGATTACCATCGACATTTTCCCTAGTGTGCCCTTTCCACCAAGTCTCCCCTCATGATGTGATTCGGGAAACTCAATCGACATAAGATCTTTGACAAAGTTAACACATAATTCAATGACATCCGTTGTTTCGTATCCCTTAGCAATGCATCCTTCTGGACGAGAACGATTACGTACATACTTCTTAGGACAACGAAGGGCATATCAAAAGGGAACATGTCATGTAGAAATACTGGGCCCAATATACGAATCTCTTTGATGAGGTGAAACAATGGATGTGAAACGAACCGGATTTTCGTAAAAGAGAATCCGACTCCCTGTACCATTGTGATAGTCCCAGAATCAACAGCTATCATGTACAGACCTCATTCCAGAAGTTATCACATCCATACATCGAATAAAACAGTGCAATATTTAGGTTATTACATCTCCCAGCATGGAAGTACGGGTACAAGCCACTTGGGCTAAATCGACAGAAAGGAAAGCCAACGCAGCGGTAGCTAAATCATCAGGGCTTCATCTTCATCTCCTCCACAGGCAACTACTCGAGCGTAGCGCCGCACCTCAGTCGTACCATCCATCAGCGTTGTTGTCGAAGTCGGACTCGTAACCTCCAAGACCTTGAACTGTTCCAAAGGATTGGAACAGTTCCACGTCACCATCCATAGATGTGCAAGCTTTAAGGTGGACTAATCTAGTATACAAATAGACAAGGAAAGCCAGGGGTTTCCTATGCAGCAGCAATAGAAGTTTATAAATCAGTTTCCAACACCAACTCACACCTCCTCGGGCAATCCTGACAGAACAGGCTCCCGTCTCCAACATGTGTATTCGATGGAGAACTCCGCTCCTCCTTCGTCAGAAGAGATTTGAGCGTCTTGGGCATAGCTCTAACTACTCAAAAATGTTAAAAAGATTCAAGAGTTGAAGCAAAGGCGCAAGATGCTTGGGGGATTGTGGGGCCAGGATCCCTAGGCCCTCATCTAAGGAATTAAACTACTCGATATGGAGAGTTATGATCCGACTGCTTCGGACTAGCCAGATAAGGTATAGGACGATGTAGTCAAGTATTAAAACTACTCGTATTTGAATAGTATACATGATAGATTACCTTATTGTACTCTTCCAGGTCGGGTACGAGTGGTCTTTGTAATCTATTTGTAACTCTGCTCCCCAAGTATATAAGGAGGAGCGGGGACACCCTCAAAACAACTCAACTCACGTGCAATACAATCAAGCACACAGGACGTAGGGTATTACGCTACTCGCGGCCCGAACCTATCTAAATCTTTGTGTTGTTCGTGCACTGTCGTTCCTAGAACTCGGCGAGACCCACTAATCTACTCTCAAGGGTACCCCTAGATAGACATGCTCGATATAAATCATCGACAACAGGTACCCCTGCTCTATCGAGCAGTGGACGGAGGCCTTCAAGGTCTCACTCTTCTCATGGTCCACGGTCTGAGCAAGCTGGTTGACCGCAATCCTGTCTCCTGAGTCATGGAACGCTCGCGGTAAGTAGCGGTACTGAGTGCTCTGAAGTCTGGGTCCATAGAATGCCATGACCTGCCTGAGGACCCTGATGGACACCATCTGAACTGGCCCGGGTGTAGGTGCCCTCACAGGCTGCTGCTCGAATCTCTCTTGTCCTTGGTATCCTGGTACTCGTGGAACAACCATCTGAAGTTTGGTCAGTACCCCCTCAACTTGTCCGTAGATGTACCCCTCGTAGAGGATGTACATAGTGTTGATCCCCAACTCCTTCAACAGCTTCCGAAGTAGCACAGCAAAAACACCACACTCGGCCCCGTTGCCCAGGACCTCTCTGCTACTAATGTCTTCCATCTGCCAGACAATTAGTAGGGTTGTTAGTAGAATTAGCAAGGTAAAGATGAGCGAAAATGAATTAGTTCAAGGCATCTTTATGAATAGTTTCAAGGAGTTTATATAAAATTGCGGACTCGGTTAGAGCTTCTGTCCTAGTTTTCCATTCTAGGGGTGCGTGCTACGGTCAAATATGGCTCTGATACCAACTGAAACGAACCGGATTTTCGTAAAAGAGAATCCGACTCCCTGTACCATTGTGATAGTCCCAGAATCAACAGCTATCACGTACAGACCTCATTCCAGAAGTTATCACATCCATACATCGAATAAAACAGTACAATATTTAGGTTATTACATCTCCCAGCATGGAAGTACGGGTACAAGCCACTTGGGCTAAATCGACAGAAAGGAAAGCCAATGCAGCGGTAGCTAAATCATTAGGGCTTCATCTTCATCTCCTCCACAGGCAACTACTCGAGCGTAGCGCCACACCTCAGTCATACCATCCGTCAGCGTTGTTGTCGAAGTCGGACTCATAACCTGCAAGACCTTGAACTGTTCCCAAGGATTGGAACAGTTCCACGTCACCATCCATAGATGTGCAAGCTTTAAGGTGGACTAGTCTAGTATATAAAATAGACAAGGAATAGCCAGGGGTTTCCTATGCAGCAGCATATAGAAGTTTGTAAAACAATTTCCAACACCAACACACACCTCCACGGGCAATCCTGACAGAACAGGCTGCCGTCTCCAACGTGTATTCGATGGGAGAACTCCCGCTCCTCCCATCTCAACGGCCATGCCGGATCCTTAGTTTAAAAAGGGGAGAAGTAGAAGTTTTAGTCACCAAAACACTAACAGAATGAGCAGTTTAAAGGGGGTTGTCCATGATCGAGGACGCGGCTAAACGTATAGTTTTAACTCTGCAGAGTGTGTACACCTGGAATCTATGCGAGATGCGCCCAGTTGGTCGCGAACCTTCTGAACAACATCACACCGAACGGAGGTCTAGTAGTTACGGCACCATCCTGCTTTTCCGGCTTGGGCGCGGCCTCCCGCAGTAGGTCGCCCGGAACTGTGAAGCACTCCCCCGGGGCCAATCGGGGGCCAAAGCAAATCAGGGAGCAAAGGTCAACACCAGTCCCCCTTACACTGAAACACTATCCTCCTGCAGGCTTGGCACCGCACTTGCTAGGCTCGGATCGGGCCCACCCTCATAATGGACACACAGAGTGCACGATAAGTCCCAATGAAGCAGCTAGTCCGACCGGTCCTCAAACTGTCGAAGTGAGCTCTTCTCTCGAAATGCGTATCCACCGCAGTGGTCCGCCAGTCGCACCCATTACAGGTATCGCCGCCAACTCCTCAACAACAGGTCAAACCAAACTTGTGCCCGCAACAGGCACTCCGCAGGAAGTACCCAAGTGTACTTCCCAAGCCCCCAATCCGAGGATTGGGTTATGGTGCACTCACTTCAACAAAAGGGTTTTCAAATCCACCATCTCCTCGGTTTTCACACAAACGCCAAATTAAGTTTAAAACATCCATTTTCTTCTCACGCATGCAAGCGAAGCATTCTCAGTAGCGTACATATATAAGTAGTAATAGGACAGCAAGGAAATGGTAATTAAACAGGCTATGCATGGTTTATCATCTCAGGTAGTTCATGCGAATAAATAAAGCATAGCATACTACGAGCATGTCTAATAGGCGTTCAAATAATGGATGGGCGTGAACCTGGTGACTCCTCCTCGTAGTAGAACTCGTCGAACTCCTCCTCAGTCCCGACGTGAGTCTCCGGTCCTCCTAAATATCGATCCGCAATTTAATTACCGAGACTATGGGCAAATAAACTCCAAACAAGAACCAAGGAAGAGCCAAACAACACCAAACTCTATTCTAACGCGCAGGTCATGATTTTAGAAAAATAATGAAACTGGTTTCATATTTTTCTGAGCTACGGTTGATTTATTATTATTTTTTGAAGTTTAAAACATTTTCTGAAATTATTTAATTAATTCTGAAAAATAAAATAACAGTCAGGGACACGTGGCAGCCTCTGGTGGCGCCACGTCATCACTGCTGACGTCAGCATGGCATCATGCTGACGTCATCAGTGGGGCCGGGGTATGCTGACGTCATCGTGGGCCCTGATGACGTCATCGTTGACTCGGTCAACATTGGCCAGTCAAGGGTCAAGGGTCAGTGGGGTCAGCGGGGTCAGTGGGTCCACATGTCAGTCTCAAGTGGTCGATGGCAGGTGGGGCCCGGTGGTCAGCTCAACAGGAAAAAGAAAAAGGAAAAAAAGGGGGCTGGGCGGTTCATGGGCCGAAAGCACTTGGCTTGGCCCAACAAGAGCTTGGCCACGGCCCATAGGGCGCTGGGCTCACGGCCTGGCTGGTTAAGGGGCGGTGGACGCGGTTCACCATGGACCGAGAGGGTGGTCCACATGAGCCATGCCCACGGGATCCGTTGCGGCCGCGGCGGGATCTTCTACGGCTGCAGGTGTGGTGGCTCGGTGTGGTCTGCGGTGCGGCAGCCGCGGTGCGCTCCGGGGCGCGACGCTGCGCGACGCGCGCGCTCCAGCGCGCCGGCGAGCGGCGGTGGGCTGCAACGGCGAGGGAAAGGAGGGCTCGGCGAGGTCCAAGAAGAGGGGGAAAAGCTCCGGCTGGGGTTTGCGAGGCTAAAGGCGGGAGAAAGGGTGGTCGGTGTGGTCCGCGGTGCGGTAGCCGCAGTGCGCTCCGGGACGCGACGCTGCGCGACGCGCGCGCTCCAGCGCGCCGGCGAGCGGCGGCGGGCTGCAACGGCGAGGGAAAGGAGGGCTTGGCGAGGTCCAAGAAGAGGGAGAAAAGCTCCGGCTGGGGTTTGCGAGGCTAAAGGCGGGAGAAAGGGTGGTGCTTGGCCAGTGGAGCGGCCTGTCGACGAGCGCCAGCGGAGCTCCAGCTCTGGCCATGGCGGCGAGGCGGTGGGGAGCGTCGGCACGGGCTTGGCTCGCGCGCGCGCTGCAACCCTAGGCTTGTGCGCGACGCGGCCACGGCGGTGCCGCGGCGGCCATCCAACGGCTGGGCGGCGGCCCTTTGGCGCGGAGCGCCGGCGCGGGGCAGAGCTCGGTGGGGGAGGGGGTGACGCGAGGTAGGGGAGAAAGCTGACAGCGGGGGCCCGCTGTCAGTGAGAGGGAAAGAGGGGGAGTGGGGGCGCGGCGCTGGGGTGGCGCTGGGCCGGTTAAGGGAGTTGGGCCGTGGGGGTTACTGGGCCGGCGGGATTTAGGTTAGTTAGCACGCCGGCCGAGTTTAGTTAGTTGGGCTGGGTTAGATGGGTTAGTAGGTTTAGGCCCAGGGCAGGGTTAGGGGTTTAGTCAATTAGTTTAGGATTAGTTAGAGTTTTAATTTGAATTTGAATCATGGATTCAAATTCAAATGCTCAAACAATTGAACACCAAGAAACCAAAAAGACCCAAATTCACACTAAGGCAAAAATACACCTTAATTCCATTTAATATTTATTTTAATCTAGGAACTTGGAAAGGAAACAAGAAGACAACCTTATGATTTTCTATCTAGCAACAATTCACGAAAAAGTTTTTGAAATTTCACATTTTTGCACATTAACTCCTCCGAGTGGTGGCGGTGTATGTGATGAGAAACCCGTGCGGGGTGCGGCGGCTTGGAGAGGGAGCGGCGGCCGACGGGTTATTTAGGCGGCCGGTAGGGTTAGTGGCTGGGGCGGGCGCGGATGGCTGAGGCCTCGGCGTCCGTTTCCTAGGCCACGCGGCGGCCATCCAACGGCTGGGCGGCGGCCCGTTGGCACGGAGGCCGGCGCGGGGCAGAGCTCTATGGGAGTGACGCGAGGTAGGGGAGAAAGCTGACAGCGGGGCCCGCTGTCAGTGAGAGGAAAGAGGGGAGTGGGGCGCGGCGCTGGTGGCGCTGGGCCGGTTAAGGGAGTTGGGCCGTGGGGGTTACTGGGCCGGCGGGATTTAGGTTAGTTAGCACGCCGGCCGAGTTTAGTTAGTTGGGCTGGGTTAGATGGGTTAGTAGGTTTAGGCCCAGGGCAGGGTTAGGGGTTTAGTCAATTAGTTTAGGATTAGTTAGAGTTTTAATTTGAATTTGAATCATGGATTCAAATTCAAATGCTCAAACAATTGAACACCAAGAAACCAAAAAGACCCAAAATCACACTAAGGCAAAAATACACCTTAATTCCATTTAATATTTATTTTAATCTAGGAACTTGGAAAGGAAACAAGAAGACAACCTTATGATTTTCTATCTAGCAACAATTCACGAAAAAGTTTTTGAAATTTCACATTTTTGCACATTAAC
>OAMR01000255.1:52997-103585 GCA_900205405.1 Echinochloa crus-galli | reverse complement strand
GTTTAGTTAGTTGGGCTGGGTTAGATGGGTTAGTAGGTTTAGGCCCAGGGCAGGGTTAGGGGTTTAGTCAATTAGTTTAGGATTAGTTAGAGTTTTAATTTGAATTTGAATCATGGATTCAAATTCAAATGCTCAAACAATTGAACACCAAGAAACCAAAAAGACCCAAAATCACTCTAAGGCAAAAAATACACCTTAATTCCATTTAATATTTATTTTAATCTAGGAACTTGGAAAGGAAACAAGAAGACAACCTTATGATTTTCTATCTAGCAACAATTCACGAAAAAGTTTTTGAAATTTCACATTTTTGCGCATTAACATTCCGTATAAAAATACGGGATGTTACAGGATGTGTCATAATATTAAAGAATGATGGTGGAAATGTCATCTCAAAGGTGATAAAACATTGGACTACGTCGTTCTGTAGCTGAACTAAATGGTCTGGATTCATCACCTTTTGAGAAATTGCATTGAGGAATGCACATAGCTTCAAAATCGCTTTCCGCACATTAATGGGTAGCACACCCCTGAGTGTGACAGGGAGTAGACGTGTCATTGACACATGAGAGTCGTGAGACTTGAGGTTTGTGAACTTCTTCTCTTTCATATTTACTATTCCCTTAATATTGGAGGAGTAGCCCGACGGAACCTTGATACTGTTCAAGCATCCAAACATACTTGCCTTCTCTTCTTTGCTGAGAGTGAAGCTGGCGGGACGCAAGTACTGGCATCCTTTATTTCTCTTTTCTAGATGTAGATCATTCCGTAGATTCAAACGCTTCAGCTCTTGTCGTGCTTCCAGTGTATCTTTTGGCTTCTCATAAGTACCTAGTAAGCTTATCAAGTTCACGCAAAGATTCTTTATCAGATGCATCATATCAATTGCGTTACAGACCTCTAAAAATTGCCAATAAGGTAGCTCCCAAAAGATAGACTTTGTCTTCCACATCGCGGCATGACCATCCTCGCTTGTCGTAACAGGTTGGCTTCCGTCTCCCTTTCCAAACACTACTTCTACATCCTTTAACATATCAAATACATCTTGTCCACTCCGGTGTATCGGCTTTGTATGGTGGTCCGCATTTCCGCCAAAATGCGATCTTTTATTTCGTAGTTCATTTTTCCTAGGAAGAAATAGACGATGACCCATGTAAACAACATTTCTACAATGTTTCAAATACAAGCTTTCAGTATTCTCTAAGCAGTGAGTGCATGCTTTATATCTTTTGTTTGTTTGCCCCGATATGTTACTTAGTGCATGCCAATCTTTGATGTTTATGAAAAGCAGTACTACAAGGTCAAACTTCTCCAGTTTGTCCTCATCCCACATGATAACACCTTCTTCATTCCACAGCTGTAAAAGTTCATGAACCAATGGTCTTAGGTAAATATCAATGTCATTGTCAGGTTACTTTGGACCATGGATAAGCACTGGCATTATAATGAACTTCTGCTTCATGCAGAGCCAAGGCGGTAGGTTGTAGATATATACAGTCACAGGTCAAGTGCTATGGCTACTGCTCATTTCACCAAAATGATTCATGCCATCAGTACTTAAACCAAGCCTCACATTCCTAGCATCAACATCAAACTTTGGGAATGCTCTGTCGATGTTTCTCCACTAGGATCCATCAGCGGGGTGTCTCAACATACCATCCTGCTTATGTTCTTCTTTGTGTCGTCACATTAATTTGGCATGCTCTTTGTTTCTGAACAAACGCTTTAGATGGGGTATTAAAGGAAAATACCACATCACCTTTGTAGTAATTTTTTTCTTACAAGTACCCCTCAACCTCACCAGGGTCATCCCGCCTAATCTGTATCATGTGCAACTGCAAACCGGACAACAATCCAATTGTTCGTATTCAGCACCACGATATAGGATACAATCATTAGGACACACATGTATCTTCTGCACCTCCAAACCAAGAGGACAAAGAACCCGTTTTGCCTCATATGTTGTTGATGGCAATTCGTTACCTCTGGGAGAATCTTCATTACGAGTTTCAGTAATTCCTCAAAACCCTTATCAGTAACACCGTTTGCTACCTTCCACCGCAAAAATTCAAGTGTGCTATCCAACTTTTTAAGCCCCTTTTGGCAATCTGGGTACAAGTCAGTTTTGTGGTCCTGCAACATATGTTGTATCTTTTTCAATTCCTTATCATTGCCGCAATTTTTCTCTGCAGCACACAACATTTGCCCAAGTCCATCAGTAGGGTCATTGTCCTGACCGCCATCTTCCTCAGCAGCATCTTCCTGATCAGCATCACCCATTGCAGCATCTGCAAAGGCACCATAGTATTCAGCAAATATCAGAATGTTGTTATGAACCTCGTCTTCTTCAACATCATCCATTATAACTCCTCTTTCACCGTGCTTCGTCCAAACAGAATAATCGCTCGTGAAACCGTGCGACAACAAATGGAAGTGAAGACGTCCTCTGTCTTTGTATGATCTTATATTTTCACAGTGAGTGCATGGGCAAAACATGAAACCTGACGGCGCCCTGTTGGCCTCGGCGACATCGAGAAACCTCTTCAGGCCATAAAAAAACTCCTTAGTGCGGCCGTCCGCGTACATCCATTGCCTATTCATCTGCATTATTAACCAAAATTCAACTAATTCATACCTAACATTATTTTCAAGTAAGATAATAACATACTCTGCATGACTTATCTTAAAATAACAAAAATAACTAACTAATGTTTAATAAATAACATTATCTTCAAATGAGAGCATGGCTTAGTAAAAAAATAACTACCTAAAATACAAATATAATATATTCCCTTTCTAAAAAACATTTCTATAATTCATTTTCTATATTTCTATATATTAAACATTTCTATAACTATGATTAGTATAATTGTTTTGAACATTTCTATATTTCTATAAATTAAACATTTTTATAACAACTACATACTACAAGACATGGTACCTTCTATGACCATTTGATTGTGTCACAAAAAGGAGCTGTTTTGTCACGTTCCCTGATTTGTGATGTCTCTATGACGAAAAAGCCATCATCACAGAAGGTCTGTGTCTAAACACCTTTTGTGACAAAATTCTAAAAAAACGTCATAAAATGAGTGGCAAACACATAATCGTCACAAACAATTATGACGATTTGAATCGTCGTAAATTCAGCTTGAAAACGTCACAACCTCTTGTCTAGAAAGTTGCCACATGTCTGCTGACATGGCAAGATGATGTGTCATGTGACGTGGCAGCTGACGTGGAAAGAATATTGTGACGATTATATTCGTCATAAAATGGGATGACATGGCATTTCCCATTGCTGTTGACATGGCAAAAAGTGTGTGACGAACTAGTACGTCATAACTTGTTTCATGGGCTAACTAGGCCCACATAATAATCAATGCACTAATTTTATTTTATTTGCCCAATTATTTGGGCTCATCAGCCCAAATGCTCGCCCAATATTTTAATGGGCTGAGTGGATATTACCAGCAGCCAAGCCCATCAATTTAAAGCCACACATTTAAATTTTTACAGCCAATTTAAAAATACTTCATTTGTGGGCGTCAGCGACCAAATCATATCATTGGCAAAGCATTCAGCACAAGTAATGTATTTCATCAACAGAAGGTATGCAACCAATTTTCATCGATCAGTCACAAGTCCCATAATATAAGTTAACAAGAACCTCTAAAATATTCAACAGAATAGTAATCTTCTAACCTTAAACAAAGAAACAAAATAGTTGAGGGCCAAAGTTCTAGCAGCACATCAAGTTTGAAAGACAAAGAAAAAAAAATAGTTCACGACCAAGTTGTAGCTGAGTTTGAAAGCTGAATTTGATGGATGTAGCCAAGATGACAGGCAGACTTAAGGAGCAGACGCTGGACCTTGGAAGGATATTAGTTGACGAAGGAAACCGCTACAATCTTGGACTGTCTTCTTTAAAGTCTCAATCTCTTGTGATTGCTTTGCCATTGCTGCCTCAGATTGTTCTGCCTGGGACTTCATGGTTTCCTTCAAACTTTCAATCTCATGTGATTGTTTAGCCATGGTTGAATCAGATTCTTGTGCCTGCAATTTCAAGGTGTCCATCTCCTGTCGAAGTTCGGCTTTTTCTTGCTTCTCTGACTCCAGTTGGGACTCAAGTTCTTGCACCTTCGAAGACATGCCAACTCTGGTGCTTGACTTGGAGGAGGAAAGAATGCCTACATTCTGTAGGAATTTACTTGACTGCGGCAAAACTTCAGAAACAGCAGTAATTGAAGACTTCTGTTGTCCATCATCTTCTGGTTGAGCAAGAATCATCTCCATATCATCCTAGCCAAATGAATAAAATTCAGTCTTGCATAATGGGCTAAGATTTAGTTTCACTAGGACTTTGTCAAGAATTAGAAAACAGGCAACACAAACTTACAATTGCTTTCTTAACAGGTTCAGTAAAGCCTTTTTTGCTGTTGCAATGCATATCCTTGAATAGATCAATTGCACTTGGCTCAGTATCTTTGTACTTGTCTTGCTTCTGTAATGATGTGAACAGAATTAATAGTACCATATAACTCCTCCAATAAAGGAAGTACTTGCACCGAAACATGATAGTATAACTCCTCCAATAAAGGCAGTACTTGCACCCAGACATGATAAAGCTATATGGTCGAAAGATGTCTTCAAATATCATAGTTGAAGGAAATAAAAAATTATTAGAATAGCTCCTAAAACCTGATGACAGAAAGGAAGCAAACTATAAAAACCATAACAACTGTACTAATATTTGGTTGCAAGGCCGTGAATAATTACTCACAAATGAAGGACAATTCCAAAGAATAAATGCATGTATGATATCAAGCAAAAGCATAAATTCAGTGAAGAAAAACCAAAATAAAAGGAAACATGGAAATATAGCCACAGTGGCATGACAGACGAAATGGAAGTGGATCCAAAAAAACCGCACCCATAGCTATGCATGTACCCACATAGCTTATTTGTTTCAAGAAAGCATGCACATTCATCTAATGATTGCACGTAAAAAACAAATTTGGTGTGGGTACAAAGGATCTGAAATAATTTGTCTGAACAACTTTGGATCTATTTGGTTGGAAAGATTAATATCTTTGCCCACCTTTGTCAAAACATATTCTAGTTTTTCTCTAAAAAGAGAAATGCAAGTGGCTGAATCTAAACTAGAATTCTTAACAATGTGTTTTCATGCTTATTGTGACCTGACAAGAGCCATTGGAATAACCATAATCTTCTGAATAGAAATGGATAATATTAGCTTGAAACAATAACACAATATCATGAGTACTAAACATGCTAAAAAAATATAACTAGTGGCAGGTAGTTTCTTACCACGAGATTAAGTTTTTGCAATGTAGCACTGAGACACTTGTCCTGTGGAATATAACCTTTCCTCGATTATGTTGGTTTATGATACACTTGTCCTGTGGATGTGGATCCATGAATTTATACAGTTAATCTATAGGAGCAAACAATTCAAGAGGAAAAGAAGAGAAACTGCATTTCTGTGAACCTAGGATTGGTTGGGAAGATTTCATAATAGCATAATCTGAAACCTACATATGAATTTGCACTGAATTTACACAAAAATATAATAGCTACGTTCCAGTTTACATAATTATTAGAACTGAATTAGAGCAGAAATACATGTAGATTTCATAAGTTAATAATCTTAAATGTAAATGAGTATTAGCACTGAATTTACACAAAAAGCAGATCAGTTAGATTCCAATTTCCTTGATTACTAGGACTGAATTAGAGCAACAATACATGTAAAAAAATTCAGATCCACTTAACTAAATATATTTTGCCATGACTTACTAATACACAGGGAGGTGCTGCATGAATAACTAAGAGATATTCGAGGTTCATTCTCTATATGAAGCAAGTATGTACGTGCCATACCTTGTGCTTTGGGCTTGACAACATCTCCACCAATTCTCTCCATTGGTCATCAGTCATCTGCTTGATAGGCGACGTAGTGCTCACTTGATTTGCTGGAACCCCATCGAAGTACTTCTTTTTCAGCTTATGCCTCTTCTGTCGTTGTCCACACTTTAGCAAGTCAACACATGCGTCTTTCACTGGCTTGCTATCGATGTCCATGGTGAATTGACCCTAGTTTAAAGCATGAATAATATAATTTGAGAATGCAAAGGACCCTAAGAAATTTGATTGAACAACTCAATCGGAAGTTGACTTACAGCAAGTTTTCCAATGTAGTTTGTAATTTGTGACTCATCCTTCTTGTAATTCTTCCAGTGTGGATAGATTGGTATGTGCTGCCTAAGAATGATCCCACCCTCTGATGCAAGCTTTGCGGCTTGCATAGGTGGCTCCGGTTCTCTTCCCTTCAGAAATTTGGATTGGTATCTTAGTACCTACCCCCCTGCTTAATGAATCCAGCTGTATGCCACGAGTTTGTCCCCTCGGCGCTTGTTGTGTTGTAGCAGTCAGTGCTCCTAACAAATAGAATGGTGTGGTAAGTAAATATCAACTTGACCCTATGAATTGCATCTGCACTACTATAATTTTAGGAGCAAATCTGAATGATCCTACTTGTAGATGAAACAATTGAATTTCATACCCTAATTAATGTAGCAAACAACATTCCATTTGCATATATATATGGTTAAGCACTTGCCTTCATCAGCAACGTCTATCTGGTCAGCATCATGCTCTGCTGGAGAACTAGGAGGCTCCAATTCATCATTTGTTGCAGCATTGAACCCTTGGGAGGGTACTTGTTTAGTGGCTGCACTCCTTTGTCTTGTGACCCTAGTAGGTTCTTCTAGTAGCTCAGGTGATGCCACTCTCTTAGATCTTCTATTTCCTCTAGCATTGATGTTGGCACCATGGCTGGAGATAGTGTTAGATGCACCCTTTGAAAGCTGTGAAACCTCAATACATAGAATAGAACGAGAATCAGATGCAAGTCTATGAAATAGTTGATATAGGACAAACATTGTATTGAAGAGAACAATTTGTACCTGGCTGACCTCCTCCTGTTCAGAGCCCCCATCACTGTCCTGTCCGTCATACAGAGATCCTGATGCTTGAGGAGCATCGCCCTTGCTCATTGCACTTCTATTGTTTATGAGTGATGCTAATGCACAGAGCCCAAGCCTTTGAAACATTTGATTGTTCTTCATCATATTTTGAGCCCTCAAGCGCTCATAGTCAGTGAGTGGAGCTTCTACATATTGGAAAAATAAATCAGTCGGGAAATGTGAAGCTGGTGAAAGTATAGTTGGTCAATCAAGAGAACTACAAATTCTATACATACATTGAATAAAATAAAATAGTAAGGAGTAGACTGAATTCTGGCATAGTCTGAATACTATAATTTCAATGTAACTGACAATATAAATTTTGTTGCATGAAACACGTACTGTCCAAGTATGGTAAACTACATAGAAGATGAACACCCCAACTCCAAACTAAAAGAAATCAGAAGAATCTGTTATGATGCAAAGTGAGAAAATAAAATGAATAGAATATGTACCTGGCTGCTATACATTGCTACAAGTTGAAAGGTTTACTCCCACTCACAATAAATATAGTTAAGATCTGTGGCCTAATGTAATTAACTTGGTTTTGCTAAATGAAACCTTACACATTCGTGCTTTCTAAAATCACACACAACTCTAAGGAAGGAGGCAAATAAAGATAGATTAGAGGAGCCTTGAGCGCAACGTACCCGCTGGTTGCCGTGGCCGAGCCGGTGGCTTCTTCCCAGGAGCAATGTCGTTGATGGCTGGATGATGGATGAGCCGCCGGCCGCCGCGTGAAGTGACGAAGACGATGGAGCCGCCGCCTGAAGTGGATGAAGATGGAGGGGCTGCCGTGACACCACCAGCAGCACAGAAACGGAGACGCCTTACCCGGCGGCTGATGCCAGCAGCAGCTGGACAGGCCTGACGAGGATGGGTGGGTGGCAGCGCCCTTCTGGATCAAGGATGGGGAAGGAACCGTCGCGCAGCCGAGAGAGGTGGGAGAGGAAACGGGAGGAGATGGAATACGCGGGGGCAGGGGGGCTGATAAATAGGACGTGATGTATGGATGGTGGGCATCGTGTGATGGCTGTCAAAAAAATGATATGGCGCCGATGAAAAATTCCATTTTGCCGCTGATTGTTTTGCCGCGCATGGATGTTTTGTTGGCGCTGCTGCACAAATGGATGGGTAATTGATTTTTTTTTACAAATACAAAAATAATGGTGAATATTTGTTAAAATAATAATATTTGCATCCCAGGTTCTTGCCATTAATATTGCTAGAATAGAAAAGTAATCAAAACAAAGCTATAATCATTACAAACAAGGCAAAAACTATTATATGATCTTTTATTCTTAAATATCACAAACGATTGTTTGCATTTGAGTATTGCAAATTGCAAATAAATAAAAAATAAATTTGTTTGCATTTGGGCATTTGGGAATCGTGCCTAAGGTATTGCGTTCAATCGGCATGTAATTTGATCCATGCCATTGATATTTTTTGCATTTTGGAGATCTACCATTACTATTTGGCTATTCATAATTGTGCCATTATAATTTTATAAGGATCCAAGATATGCAATTACGTATATCTTTACTATGTTTAAAAAAAATTATCGACCAGATTTCCATTGTCTTGTTCCTTGCTCCACCCTCTTCATACTGACGTCAACCCTACCAAAGTGGAGCCAAGGAGGCCGAAGATCTCACTGGGGCGGAGCAAGGCAAGGGTGTCATCAGGACCGTACGTGTGCCCGCAAGCAAAGTTTGCGTCCTCTCCATTGACAACAATGTGTGGGTGGTCGACCGGCTCCTCGCCGACGAACACCGGTTGAGGCCAAATTGTGACGGTTTGGATCAAACTAACATAAAAGGAACCATATTTATTTACATAGCCTTTTTCAGTGTCATGTGTTTCTCATACGTACATTCAATGTAGTAAGAGATAATTGTTTTTGGAGATGAATCATTAACAATACTATGGTTCCCTTTAGGGAGGCTTATCCCTAAATGTTCTTGCTCGTATGTAAAATTAAAATGCATAAATAAATAAGTGTTACACTACTGTGATTTGTTTCTTTGATAATTATATAGTTATAAATTTAAATGTAGAGAACAGAATGGAGGACTAAATAATATAATATAACTTATACAATGGAAAAAATGAGAAAAATATTACAAAAAAAGTTTGTTAAAAGTTGGAATCGAACTCAATAGCTGAAGCCGAAAAGCAAGGAGGCCGACCAACTAGGCTATTGAAGGTTACTGATTTGAAAAGGAAGCAAAGCTCTTTGGACTTTGGAATTGACGAAGTACCCAAGCCTCCATAGTATGCCGGGCCATCCGCCCATCTCCAATGCAAAGCCCGCATCATCATTCCCCAGTCCACGGGGGCGGCGTGCGCAAGATCCGCTCAAGATGGGGGGAGGGAGAGCGCTCTGGGCATGCTCGTCTGCAACATTGTGATGAGCGCGGGCGGTTCCGTCGTGCTTCCCCATCCTCAGGTGGCTGCGATGGGGATGAGGTGAAGTCTGCTCAACCTCGCCGGCAAGACCCAATGTCCGGTGGCAGTTTCCACCAGGCTTGCTCCCCATCCGGAAACGCTGACGGCGGCATGGGGAAGATGCGCGACAGGATGCGGTGGTTTGCACCGCTGCGCTTCCACCCCCTCAGGCTCCTAGCAGAAGGTGATTTCTAGTATTTGATATAATGCCTTATTGCCATAATAAATCATGCCTTTACTATGAACAGTTAGTGTATAATGTGGAACGATCAGAGTACAATATTGACTAAAGAAGAAGAATATGATACAAGTCATATGCCGTTGGGAAATTGTAAAATTTCATAAAGAAAACTCCTCTATATTGTATAAAAAGAAAATCTACTATCCATGCAAGTGGTCCTGAAGCCATGTACCGAAGAGCTCCAAATCTATTGTTTAAGCTGTGATATATTGCTTGGACTTTACAATGAGTCATTTTTAGCAAACAGGTCGTGCGCATGCATGTTTATATTTTTTAAAGGCCAATGCCAAACCACATGACCGATGGCGTGATAAATGCAAATATCAACGATATTGACCTAACAAATGCAAATGACAACAATATATAAGCATAGAATTATCTGGGAATAGATCTTCTCTTTTAGCATTGTTCCTGTACATACTTTGAGAAATATGAGAGAAGAAATTATTGTACTTACTTACTATCCCAATCATAATGCTTGTTTGAGATACATTATTTTTCAACAAGTGCTGCAATTCGCTGCCTTACTGAACTGGAGGTAATAATCTCAGATATTTTGCTATTGGCATTTTTTTTATTCGGTGTGTGAGAGTAACTGTCCCAAATGACAATGCTTATTAGAGATATATTATTAGTTTAAATTTGTTCAGCCTTCCTGAATTGGAGTTGATAATCTCAGATAATTTGATCTTGGCAATTTGCATGTATGTATGATTCAGGCCAAAGGTGATAAGCGTTTGGTGATCGACAAGGGGCCTCCACTGCCTAAGGCCCGGTCAAGGAGGGACCGCCCTGGTCCATCACCGGCGTTTCATCCACAAGACGAGGGCCGTGCGATGTGGTGGACATTCACACGAGCCATGGCAAGGTCGATTCCCACCCAGGAGTTGTTGGCACGAACTGTCGCCAGGACGACAGCGATGATGACTCCGAAATCGTTGCGCTGGATCATCTGCCCACGGCCTGCATCGGCAATAAAGTGGATGAAGCAAAGCTTTCCCAACATGTCTTCCGCATCGTGGATGAGGAATCTGACAAGGAAAAGGACTCCGACTGAGTTCAAAGATGAATGTGGCCACAAGAAGGGAAAGGGCAAGAACGAAAATGGATGCAGAACTTGTAGTATCTGTAAATAATATATATGGAACAACCATGTGTAGGAATGGTACCTATTAGCTATGTATGGAAGATCTAATCCTATGTATGGTACATAGTAGCTATGTATGGAAGAACTAAGCCTCTGTATGGTACCTATGTATGGGAATTAAGACTGATGTGCTCTATCTGTTTGGTAGTAGGCGTGGTTTCAACTATGAAATGATGCAAGCATCAAATAATCTATATTTTACCTGTATCTGTATAGACTAAAAAATTGTTGTTTTGCACGCCTAGCTCTTTTAGTCCATACAGACTAATTGGTTCATGAGGGGTTGAAAATTTCAGAAATTTGATTAATTTCTGACAAAAAAATAATTGACCCTCCGCCAGGATCAAACCCAGAACACGAGGCTTCAAGTTGGGCACCATACACATGTATATAGTAAAAAAAGATGGTGGTGAAATCATAAACTGTTCTAAATATACAACCAAATCATTGTACCATTCGTGAAATAAAAAAACACAAGCAGAAAATAATCTGTTCAATTTCTTGAATGACAAAGTTATTTATTAAAAAATAACGACAAAGTTAGTCCATGTCGCTATCATCATCTTCATCATAAGGAGGGGTTGTTGCTTTGTCATTAGCGCTAGCATATTACCATCCAGTTTCATCCTAATCATCACTTGCCTCATTTTCGTGCTCTTCCTCTACCCTTTGAGTACGAAGGGTATCCACTACACTTGCATCAACACGAACACATTCTTCATCTGCCACATGTTGGTTCTCCAAATTCCCTTCATTTAACTGCACTTGGAAACCATCACATTCATCATCTTGGTATGACAGTCCAACGCTATTGGGTCTTTCACGATGTCATCTTCAGCCACACTCCACAAGTGCCTATGTGTAAACTTTTGAACAAGCCTCCAGCTTTCTTTATACTTAGTGTCTTCCAAATAAAATACCTTTGTTGCCTGTGCTGCTAGAATAAAACAATCATCCTTGTACCAGCAACTGCCATGGTTGATGCTTCTAAAAAATGCATCATCTTTCATTCTATCCTTCTTGGTACAAGTATCAAACCAATCACATCGAAACATAAACACTGTCCTGCAGTCATTCGAACCTGAGTTATACGGGAGCTCAATTATTTCCTTTAGGCAACCATAAAAATCTATATCTTCTCCATTATGTGTACCCTTGGTCATTACTCCACTATTTTGTGTTCTAGTTTTTTCATGGTCGACCGTGTGGAATCGAACACCATCAACAAGACATGATGAAAAAATTCGGTCTCGTAGATGCGGCTCACATGACAATGCATATAGCTCATCAGTGATGTCTTCTCCCTCTACATAACGTAATCTTGCAATCTACAATAGTAAAAGACGATGCATAAATGAGTTTTCTGTTGGCTGTAGCTATATATATAGGAGCAAAGTAGTTACTAAAATATGAAAATAAACATTCCTAGTTTGCAAAATAATAAAATAGATTTAACTTTAATAGTAAACACACATGTTTCTTAAACCAGGTGGAAAATTGCTTCTCAAGGGTTCTTTCGACATCATGACATCCTTCATTCTGTAACTCTTTTCTGCACAACCTACAAAACCATAATTTACAAGTTAGATTTAATACATAGTAGGTGACATGAATGAAACACTAAAAGTGTATATGAGATGACTTACTCCATATAAGGCTCAACCTCCGGACAATTGTTTAACACATACCAAACCATTTTGTCATAATCATTCTCGAGATATGTAATCCTAGGAGCTCCAAGTGGATCAACTCCATGTTGGAAAATAGATATATCACCTTTTTTGAAATCAACACGCTCTCTATTTCTGCCCTCCCGATTGTTTCTTGTGTCTACATCATCAAAGTACCTTGAGCAAATAGTCAAGCACTCAGTAGCCACATAAGCTTCTGCAATGGATCCTTCTGGTCTTGCCGTGTTCCTCACAAAACATTTCAAAGTATACAGCTGTCTTTCTACTGGGTACATCCAACCATACTCTACTAGACCTCTAAGAATTGCCTCTTCGGGTAAATGAACAGCTAAGTGTAGCATCACATAAAAGAAAGGAGGAGGAAATATTTTCTCAAGCTTGCACAAGATGACTGGGATTTCACCTTTCAATCTTTGCAAAGTATCCAACTTCAGGGTTTTAGCACAAAGTTGTTGAAAGAAGTTACCTAATTCAGCAAGTACTTCATATATGTCCTTATGCATGATTCCTCGGATAGCAGCAGGTAAAATCCTTTGGAGAAGTATACGACAATCATGAGTTTTCAAGCCTTGTAGGTTGCATCCATCAGTAGTAATACATGTAGCTAAGTTAGAAGCGTATCCATCTGGAAATTTTACACTTCTCAGAAAATCACAAAAAGAAATCTTTTGTTTATTTGTCATAGTGTAGGGCGCATTCGGAACACACTATGAATTCCCATCATGTTTCAAGTGTATGTTTTTCCTTATGCCCATATCTTCCTGATCAAGCCTAGCATTCATATTGTCCTTTGTCTTCCCAACAATCCCTAGAAATGTAGCAAGTATGTAATCACATATGTTTTCCTCAATATGCATTATATCAAGATTATGCCGCAGCATCAAGCTTGACCAATACGGCAAATCCCACAAACACGATTGTCGCTTCCAACATTGGCCTTCTACTTCACTCTTTCTCTTTTTGCTTTCAGGATGCTTTCCTGGTCTAACATCCTTCACCCGTTCTAGTTGCTCCATCAACTCATCTGTACTAAATTCCTCTGGCTTCTCACGGTTTTCGTCCTTACCATCAAACCATTTCTTCTTCCTCCATGGATGCTCCCTTGCAAGAAAACGCCGATGGCCAATATAACATATCTTATTCCTTATTCTTCTAGAGCAAGGACTTTTGTCACAATGGACACAAGCATAATAACCTCTTGTGACTCTACCAGATAATGTGCTCAGAGCTGGATAATCATGAATGCACCAGATTACTGCAGCATGTAAGACAAAGCTCTCTCCACTAAATGCATCCAATGTTGGGACACCTTTCCAAAGCTATAGCAACTCCTCAATCAATGGCTCCAAGAACACACCAATATCCTTCTTGGGCATTTTGGACCAGAGATGAGTAGGCTCATCATGAAGTTGGATTGCTCCATACATTCCCATGGAGGAAAGTTGTAAGGGATAAGAAACACCGGCCACATACTATATGAAGCGCTCATTTTCCCAAATGGATTGAAACCATCTGTAGCAAGACCAAATCTAATGTTTCTTGCATCTTTTGCAAACCACTCATACTTTCTATAAAAGTCTTTGCATGCCTCACCATCAGATGGATGGCTGAGCTCATTCTCCACTGGTTTCCTCTTCATCTTGTGCCATTGTGCCTGCTCTGTAATTTGTTTGGAAGTGAACATCCTCTTCAGCCTTGGAATTAATGGAAAATGCCGCAACACTTTCTCAGGAATCTTCCTTTTTCCATATTTATCCTTCCATCTTGATGCATCACAAACTGGACATTTGTCCAAGGTTGCTAACTTCTTTCGAAACAAAACACAATTATTTGGGCACACATGGATTGAATCATATCCAAGTCCTAGTGCACGAATAAGACTCTTTGCCTCCTGGTAAGATGCTAGAGTAGAGCAATATGGGAATGCTGATGATAATAACTTAAGTAATGCAGTGAACGCAACATTGCTAATTCTGTAAAATGACTTTATATGGAGTAACTTCACCACAAAAGAAAATCTTGAATGAACTGCACTAGGGTAAAGTTCCTGCTTCATCTCTTCTAATAGAACAACAAACATTGATTTTTTTTCTTTTACCTTCCTCTTCACCCATGTACAACTCCTCTACCATATAATAAATTCTATCATCAGGGTCATCTTCTTCAACAACATCTATACCAACATCTTCCCTGAAATCAATATGTCCATCTAGATGATTTGCATTTTCATTACTTTGGACGTCCATTGCTTCTCCATGATATATCCAATGAGTATATGTGCTAGCCATCCCACGAATGTATAAGTGGTCCTCAACAGTTCCTATATGTTGATAAATCTGATTCAAACATCGACGGCATGGACAAAGTATCTCCTCATTCTCACCATGCCTCTCTAAGACAAACTTCATGAAATCGCTGACCCCGTCCATATGGGGCTTGCTAAATAACCTAGAGTTGATGATCCAAGCTCGTTTCATCTGCATAACAATGATTGAAGACAACAAATAAAAAAATAATTAAGGCCCAAAATAATCAACATTTTAGTACAAAGATTTGCATGTCTATGCCACATTGAACACAAGTCAAAATAAATGGCATAATCAATTACCAAACATCAATCTATTCTTTAATGCATTAGGCCCTGTTTGGGTGTTGGGTTTTTAGAAACCCTAGTATTGAAAATACTGTAGTTTTAAAAATCAAACAAAGTCATGGAATACTACAGTATTTTGAAACTATAGTTTTTCTCAGTTTTTGAACAACAATGACTTGTTTGGCTAGCTAGTAATAGTATTTCTGGCACTATTTTTTCAGGAATATTTGAATATCGCAAGTAAGTCATGCATGAACATGTACGTGTACATATGTATCACTATTCTACACATATACATCCTGCAAGAGTTGTATGGGCTAACAGGTTCCATTATTTAAATAGCTAATCTATCCATATGCTACTGCTGATTGATACATCTTTTCAATCAAATCTGACAGTGCGCGCTAGTTCTTCATATTTCCATTTTTTTGTTGGTTCTTCGATCCTCTTTGTTAACATCATTCAAGCCAACTCAATCTCCATTCAAAACTATTGCTTGTAAATTTATAATGGATGTACAGACCTGGAATCGTGTATATCTAGAGACAAATCATTGACTAGCTACCAAATTAGCCACCCACATAATTGCAAAAAAGACAAAATGGATCACAGTAGGACGAGAGGGTAGTGAATTTTTCGTTCTATGATGGCAGGAAAGGAGTGCACGAGAAAATGAGTACGCAAAATTTGACATAGGACATACCATCTACTCTTTCAATACCTCACAAAATTGAGACGTACGGCATCAGCTTTGATTACTTGACGCAGGGCCAGCTCTATGTTTTCGAGGGCCCCCAAGCGAACCGATATTATGGACCTTCTAGACTATCTTTTAATTTATATAACATAATAAATGAGAAAATAGTTATGATATATGAACAATGTCTATAGTACAAACTAAAAAAACAGTAAAACAAAAGGAGTAAGATTACCTCAAATAATAACTAAGCCCCATGATTCCTTCAATAATAATGCTTCAATCCTCCAGGAAAAAACTCCTGTAAGCATTTCTTGATGCAAAACTTTAAGAATAATATCAAGATCAACATTGTCCAAGATATCCCTCTCAATATTGCATATAGCCAAGCCATTCAATCTTTATTGTAACATAGTTGACCTCAAATAATTTTTAGTAGTTTTAGTTTTGAGAAACTTGTTTCAACCGAGGTGGTCACATGTCCAGTTAAGAAAATCCGTTTTGTAACAGAAACATTTGGATAGCATGCAATCTACAGAAAAATAAACAATTGTTACTGGAATTAAAAATTTAGAACGAAATATCTAACATGCTACATAAATACAAATTAGAGAAAGAATACCAATCGGCAAGCAATTGTCAACGTGGGCAGCGTCTGTACTCCGAATTCCGGCGTCTCTGGTCTGGTCTTTGCCTGATGCCTGAATGACTGATTGTGTCTCCGTACTTCGAATTTTGAATGAGCGATGCACCAACACTATGGAGGGCTGCGCAGCGGGACGGAAGGGGCGCAACGCGCAGGAAGACCAGGGCGGCAAGCGGCAGCCGGCAGGCGGAGGCCGGCAGCGGAGCTGCGGTCCTGCGGAGGGCTACGGTAGGTGGCCGATGGGCAGGCAGCAAAGCGCAGCGCCGTAGTTGTTGCGGAGGCCAATGGCGGCGGGCACCGGGCAAACAATCGACGGATCGGCGTGTCGTATCTGCCTACGCGCAGGCAGTGTTTAACGCCATCGTGGGAACCAGATATGTTCGGCGGCCGCAGCAGCTAGATATGTTCGGATCTAATGAATGAATGAATGAATGAATGAATGAATGATGAACATTTATGAAAGTGGCGGCTCCGGCGCATCACCAGATGGGACACGTCACTTCAAAAATTTACCCCTTCCGATTTTAATCCTGCAGTTCAGTTTTACCGCGGCACATCGTCTTCTGCTTGCGTACCTGTCGCGAGATGGTGGAGCGGAAGCCTCGAGAAGCGCTGCATTGTCAAAAGAAAAAAAAAGTCCCTTCGCCTTTCTCGCGAGAACCATCGACGAGCGCAGGACGCCGGTGCTTCGGCTCCCGAAAAAAAAGCGCCATCGCTCCGACTCGCCTCCTCTCGCCGCCAGCCGCCGTCCCGTTTCCCCGCCTCCCCCAGCCGCCACCTCACCTCCTCCCCTCTCCTCCGCTCCATGCCGCCACTGCCCTCCACGCCGCTCCCTCCTCTTCCCCCTGCCGCCGCCCTCTTCCTCTCTGCCTCTCTCCCATCAGCGGCGTTGTGGCGGCTGGGGCGAGCGGACGCAAGGGCGGTGTCCAGCGGCCGCGGCCGCGGGGCCGGCCTCTTCCCCTCCCCCACCGGCGCCCCCTCCACGCCCCTCTCCTCAGCATGGAGCCGAGGAGACGAGCACCGCACCGCCGACATGTCCTTCACGGCTTCCTCGCCGTCATCGTCCGCGAGCCAGCACTGGCTCATATCGGCTTCCCGCAGCGGTGGAGCTAGACCAGAGGCGCGGCAGGGCGGCCTTCGGGTGGGCCGGCGGCGCAGTGGGGCGGCCTCCGGGCGGCGGGGTGGCGTCAGCGGCGGCGGCGGCGGCTTCGGCTTAATGGTTCCGGCCCGTTGGACGACCTAGATCTACTAAGGTCTATGGGTTAATTTAGGCCCTGTTGTCGCTAAGGCTGTGGTGATCGCTTTTTCTAACGGCTTCGGCTTAACAGCTCCGGCCCGTTGGATGACCTAGGTCGCCAAGACCTTTGGGTTAATTTTTGGCCCTGCTGCCATTATGATTTCTAGGTCGTTACGACCTTCATTTCGATCTAATGGCTTTAGTCTATCGAGAAATTTTAGTATCTATGCCACCTGGGCTATGATATCTCCCCTTGGGTAGACATGATCAATAGCCTATTCAGTTATATCATGTCACTGATACATCAGGCTTTGACAGTTCATAGACTTCAGCCTGTGGCTGATTACAAGATACAAACACATTTATGGAGCCGTATTGCTCTAAGCACGGTTTGCAATGCAATCTGTCTTACCATACTGCATCTCAAACTTTCTTCTAGCTCCGGGATCGTGATGAACTTCTCTCACGGTTTGGCTGCGGAGCTGTGCAGCGTCCTCTGCTTGCCTCCAGCAGGCTTCCCTTCACATTCGGGATCAGCATCACCGCGGGCCTACTGGATTCCTCACTGGGTGCAGAGGAAACAAAAGAGGGAGTTCTTCACACCTTGCAAACTTTCTTCTGGCTCCAAGCATCTTTAGCTTGTTCTTCTTGCTCTGGAGGACGAACACAAGGTTCCGGAGAGGGAGAATTACTAATTACGATCGCCATGGCTCTTCAAGTGGTGCTTTGCATTTGCTTCAGGGCATCTATTTATAGCCCCTGAGGCTTACATTGGATCCTTATCCACAGCGGCATTGTTCCCATGTGGAACACGAGGTGTTGTCTTTTGCGGTAGGGAAGTCTCACATGGCTCTGATCAGAGGCGCCCCCATGACCGTACAATATTCTCGTGTCTTTGGAATGCAACAGGCTCCCCGGATTGGCGTTTTCTGCGCAGATTCCTTCTGGTTTGGCTTTATCCTCAGTGGATGGCACGACTTTGGACACGCGACAGCCGCATTCATTTCTCTCTTCTCTCTTTTGGAGCATCAAAACAGCCATACTGGACGCTTTACTGCTCGGGGGCTACTCTACGAGTGCGTCTTACACCGCCCTCTTCTTCTGTGTCGCATCGACCTATTGAAAGCCTACTTCTGATACGTCTCTGCTCGCCTTCCCTACGGTCAGCATTGCGGCCTTGCTGAAGGTCGCGTGTGTTTTTCCCTGATCCAGGTCAGGTCGATGGTTCTTCTCAAGATTTTCTTGCCTTCACTACGACCTTCTGGAACCTTGTTCCAGGAGCTCGATATTTGGCTTCATTCCAGACTGGAGATTTTTCTTTCTTTTTGGATCACCGTACACCCTACGCGACTTTGCCGGTGCTGTGTCTATGCTTCGCTTCGACGCAACTCCGACTCAGCCTCTACGCCTACACGTCGATCGGGGGCTTGAGAGACGTGGACACCTGTGAGTCCCACATGGCAGTGGCCTGCAAGTCCCTGACGGGTGGACCCGACCTTCTAGAAGCCCCGTCGACCTATCAGTGGGCCCAAAGACCTTATCCATAACTCCGATGACTCCGGGCGACCTAGTCCGACTCTGGGTCGGACTACAAGATTCTCCCGACGCCTTGGTGGACAAGACAAGGTCTACGATGTGGTTTGGTAACTCTAGATAGCCCGAATATCACGGGATAGATTTGTACTAGGACTTTCCTATTGTAACCGACCTGGACTCCGAGTCCTAAACTTGTAACCCAAGGCATGCCGGGCAATATAAGGCGGCCTTGGCGCACCCTCCGGGGATATCTCATCTTTGCTCACGCAATACCACAAACAACTAGACGTAGGGTTTTATTCTCCGGAGGCCTGAACCAGTATAAATCCCCGTGTTCCTCGCCGAGCTTGCCGCGTTCCGTGCTCGACTTTCGTGCAACCACCTACGCTCTTGGTTCATGATCGCCCTTTGACCTACAAACTGCCTGGGTCGTTCCCTTGCAGATCTGTCCAGGATCCTAACCCCTGACAGTGCTTAGGTTGAATGGCGTGCTAGAGCATCAGGACAAGGTCCTTAGAGATTGGTACAAGGAGAGGAAGTCCTATAGGTCTCAGCTTGATGATGCTAAGGCTGAGATTGCTCGCATGCATAATGTGGTTGCAGTGTCGGATGAGAAGGAGTGCGGCAAGTGTGTCTCGCACATATCGGACCTAGATCGCCAAGGTCTCTGGGTTAATTTTGGCCCTACTGCCATTAAGGTCGTGATGACCTCTATTCCTAACGGCTCCGGCTTAATGGCTCCGGCCCGTTAGACAACCTAGATCGCCAAGGTCTCTGGGTTAATTTTGGCCCTACTGCCATTAAGGTCGTGATGACCTCTATTCCTAACGGCTCCGGCTTAATGGCTCCGGCCCGTTAGACAACCTAGATCGCCAAGGTCTCTGGGTTAATTTTGGCCCTACTGCCATTAAGGTCGTGATGACCTCTATTCCTAACGGCTCCGGCTTAATGGCTCCGGCCCGTTAGACAACCTAGATCGCCAAGGTCTCTGGGTTAATTTTGGCCCTACTGCCATTAAGGTCGTGATGACCTCTATTCCTAACGGCTCCGGCTTAATGGCTCCGGCCCGTTAGACAACCTAGATCGCCAAGGTCTCTGGGTTAATTTTGGCCCTACTGCCATTAAGGTCGTGATGACCTCTATTCCTAACGGCTCCGGCTTAATGGCTCCGGCCCGTTAGACAACCTAGATCGCCAAGGTCTCTGGGTTAATTTTGGCCCTACTGCCATTAAGGTCGTGATGACCTCTATTCCTAACGGCTCCGGCTTAATGGCTCCGGCCCGTTAGACAACCTAGATCGCCAAGGTCTCTGGGTTAATTTTGGCCCTACTGCCATTAAGGTCGTGATGACCTCTATTCCTAACGGCTCCGGCTTAATGGCTCCGGCCCGTTAGACAACCTAGATCGCCAAGGTCTCTGGGTTAATTTTGGCCCTACTGCCATTAAGGTCGTGATGACCTCTATTCCTAACGGCTCCGGCTTAATGGCTCCGGCCCGTTAGACAACCTAGATCGCCAAGGTCTCTGGGTTAATTTTGGCCCTACTGCCATTAAGGTCGTGATGACCTCTATTCCTAACGGCTCCGGCTTAATGGCTCCGGCCCGTTAGACAACCTAGATCGCCAAGGTCTCTGGGTTAATTTTGGCCCTACTGCCATTAAGGTCGTGATGACCTCTATTCCTAACGGCTCCGGCTTAATGGCTCCGGCCCGTTAGACAACCTAGATCGCCAAGGTCTCTGGGTTAATTTTGGCCCTACTGCCATTAAGGTCGTGATGACCTCTATTCCTAACGGCTCCGGCTTAATGGCTCCGGCCCGTTAGACAACCTAGATCGCCAAGGTCTCTGGGTTAATTTTGGCCCTACTGCCATTAAGGTCGTGATGACCTCTATTCCTAACGGCTCCGGCTTAATGGCTCCGGCCCGTTAGACAACCTAGATCGCCAAGGTCTCTGGGTTAATTTTGGCCCTACTGCCATTAAGGTCGTGATGACCTCTATTCCTAACGGCTCCGGCTTAATGGCTCCGGCCCGTTAGACAACCTAGATCGCCAAGGTCTCTGGGTTAATTTTGGCCCTACTGCCATTAAGGTCGTGATGACCTCTATTCCTAACGGCTCCGGCTTAATGGCTCCGGCCCGTTAGACAACCTAGATCGCCAAGGTCTCTGGGTTAATTTTGGCCCTACTGCCATTAAGGTCGTGATGACCTCTATTCCTAACGGCTCCGGCTTAATGGCTCCGGCCCGTTAGACAACCTAGATCGCCAAGGTCTCTGGGTTAATTTTGGCCCTACTGCCATTAAGGTCGTGATGACCTCTATTCCTAACGGCTCCGGCTTAATGGCTCCGGCCCGTTAGACAACCTAGATCGCCAAGGTCTCTGGGTTAATTTTGGCCCTACTGCCATTAAGGTCGTGATGACCTCTATTCCTAACGGCTCCGGCTTAATGGCTCCGGCCCGTTAGACAACCTAGATCGCCAAGGTCTCTGGGTTAATTTTGGCCCTACTGCCATTAAGGTCGTGATGACCTCTATTCCTAACGGCTCCGGCTTAATGGCTCCGGCCCGTTAGACAACCTAGATCGCCAAGGTCTCTGGGTTAATTTTGGCCCTACTGCCATTAAGGTCGTGATGACCTCTATTCCTAACGGCTCCGGCTTAATGGCTCCGGCCCGTTAGACAACCTAGATCGCCAAGGTCTCTGGGTTAATTTTGGCCCTACTGCCATTAAGGTCGTGATGACCTCTATTCCTAACGGCTCCGGCTTAATGGCTCCGGCCCGTTAGACAACCTAGATCGCCAAGGTCTCTGGGTTAATTTTGGCCCTACTGCCATTAAGGTCGTGATGACCTCTATTCCTAACGGCTCCGGCTTAATGGCTCCGGCCCGTTAGACAACCTAGATCGCCAAGGTCTCTGGGTTAATTTTGGCCCTACTGCCATTAAGGTCGTGATGACCTCTATTCCTAACGGCTCCGGCTTAATGGCTCCGGCCCGTTAGACAACCTAGATCGCCAAGGTCTCTGGGTTAATTTTGGCCCTACTGCCATTAAGGTCGTGATGACCTCTATTCCTAACGGCTCCGGCTTAATGGCTCCGGCCCGTTAGACAACCTAGATCGCCAAGGTCTCTGGGTTAATTTTGGCCCTACTGCCATTAAGGTCGTGATGACCTCTATTCCTAACGGCTCCGGCTTAATGGCTCCGGCCCGTTAGACAACCTAGATCGCCAAGGTCTCTGGGTTAATTTTGGCCCTACTGCCATTAAGGTCGTGATGACCTCTATTCCTAACGGCTCCGGCTTAATGGCTCCGGCCCGTTAGACAACCTAGATCGCCAAGGTCTCTGGGTTAATTTTGGCCCTACTGCCATTAAGGTCGTGATGACCTCTATTCCTAACGGCTCCGGCTTAATGGCTCCGGCCCGTTAGACAACCTAGATCGCCAAGGTCTCTGGGTTAATTTTGGCCCTACTGCCATTAAGGTCGTGATGACCTCTATTCCTAACGGCTCCGGCTTAATGGCTCCGGCCCGTTAGACAACCTAGATCGCCAAGGTCTCTGGGTTAATTTTGGCCCTACTGCCATTAAGGTCGTGATGACCTCTATTCCTAACGGCTCCGGCTTAATGGCTCCGGCCCGTTAGACAACCTAGATCGCCAAGGTCTCTGGGTTAATTTTGGCCCTACTGCCATTAAGGTCGTGATGACCTCTATTCCTAACGGCTCCGGCTTAATGGCTCCGGCCCGTTAGACAACCTAGATCGCCAAGGTCTCTGGGTTAATTTTGGCCCTACTGCCATTAAGGTCGTGATGACCTCTATTCCTAACGGCTCCGGCTTAATGGCTCCGGCCCGTTAGACAACCTAGATCGCCAAGGTCTCTGGGTTAATTTTGGCCCTACTGCCATTAAGGTCGTGATGACCTCTATTCCTAACGGCTCCGGCTTAATGGCTCCGGCCCGTTAGACAACCTAGATCGCCAAGGTCTCTGGGTTAATTTTGGCCCTACTGCCATTAAGGTCGTGATGACCTCTATTCCTAACGGCTCCGGCTTAATGGCTCCGGCCCGTTAGACAACCTAGATCGCCAAGGTCTCTGGGTTAATTTTGGCCCTACTGCCATTAAGGTCGTGATGACCTCTATTCCTAACGGCTCCGGCTTAATGGCTCCGGCCCGTTAGACAACCTAGATCGCCAAGGTCTCTGGGTTAATTTTGGCCCTACTGCCATTAAGGTCGTGATGACCTCTATTCCTAACGGCTCCGGCTTAATGGCTCCGGCCCGTTAGACAACCTAGATCGCCAAGGTCTCTGGGTTAATTTTGGCCCTACTGCCATTAAGGTCGTGATGACCTCTATTCCTAACGGCTCCGGCTTAATGGCTCCGGCCCGTTAGACAACCTAGATCGCCAAGGTCTCTGGGTTAATTTTGGCCCTACTGCCATTAAGGTCGTGATGACCTCTATTCCTAACGGCTCCGGCTTAATGGCTCCGGCCCGTTAGACGACCTAGATCGACAAGGTCTTTGGGTTAATTTCGGCCCTGCTGCCATTAAGGTCGTGATGACCTCTATTCCTAATGGCTCCGGCTTAATGGCTCCGGCCCGTTAGACAACCTAGATCGCCAAGGTCTCTGGGTTAATTTTGGCCCTACTGCCATTAAGGTCGTGATGACCTCTATTCCTAACGGCTCCGGCTTAATGGCTCCGGCCCGTTAGACGACCTAGATCGCCAAGGTCTTTGGGTTAAAATTTGGCCCTGCTGCCATTAAGGTCGTGATGACCTCTATTCCTAATGGCTCCGGCTTAATGGCTCCGGCCCGTTAGACGACCTAGATCGACAAGGTCTTTGGGTTAATTTCGGCCCTGCTGCCATTAAGGTCGTGATGACCTCTATTCCTAATGGCTCCGGCTTAATGGCTCCGGCCCGTTAGACGACCTAGATCGACAAGGTCTTTGGGTTAATTTCGGCCCTGCTGCCATTAAGGTCGTGATGACCTCTATTCCTAATGGCTCCGGCTTAATGGCTCCGGCCCGTTAGACGACCTAGATCGACAAGGTCTTTGGGTTAATTTCGGCCCTGCTGCCATTAAGGTCGTGATGACCTCTATTCCTAATGGCTCCGGCTTAATGGCTCCGGCCCGTTAGACGACCTAGATCGACAAGGTCTTTGGGTTAATTTCGGCCCTGCTGCCATTAAGGTCGTGATGACCTCTATTCCTAATGGCTCCGGCTTAATGGCTCCGGCCCGTTAGACGACCTAGATCGCCAAGGTCTTTGGGTTAAAATTTGGCCCTGCTGCCATTAAGGTCGTGATGACCTCTATTCCTAATGGCTCCGGCTTAATGGCTCCGGCCCGTTAGACGACCTAGATCGCCAAGGTCTTTGGGTTAAAATTTGGCCCTGCTGCCATTAAGGTCGTGATGACCTCTATTCCTAATGGCTCCGGCTTAATGGCTCCGGCCCGTTAGACGACCTAGATCGCCAAGGTCTTTGGGTTAAAATTTGGCCCTGCTGCCATTAAGGTCGTGATGACCTCTATTCCTAATGGCTCCGGCTTAATGGCTCCGGCCCGTTAGACGACCTAGATCGCCAAGGTCTTTGGGTTAAAATTTGGCCCTGCTGCCATTAAGGTCGTGATGACCTCTATTCCTAATGGCTCCGGCTTAATGGCTCCGGCCCGTTAGACGACCTAGATCGCCAAGGTCTTTGGGTTAAAATTTGGCCCTGCTGCCATTAAGGTCGTGATGACCTCTATTCCTAATGGCTCCGGCTTAATGGCTCCGGCCCGTTAGACGACCTAGATCGCCAAGGTCTTTGGGTTAAAATTTGGCCCTGCTGCCATTAAGGTCGTGATGACCTCTATTCCTAATGGCTCCGGCTTAATGGCTCCGGCCCGTTAGACGACCTAGATCGCCAAGGTCTTTGGGTTAAAATTTGGCCCTGCTGCCATTAAGGTCGTGATGACCTCTATTCCTAATGGCTCCGGCTTAATGGCTCCGGCCCGTTAGACGACCTAGATCGCCAAGGTCTTTGGGTTAAAATTTGGCCCTGCTGCCATTAAGGTCGTGATGACCTCTATTCCTAATGGCTCCGGCTTAATGGCTCCGGCCCGTTAGACGACCTAGATCGCCAAGGTCTTTGGGTTAAAATTTGGCCCTGCTGCCATTAAGGTCGTGATGACCTCTATTCCTAATGGCTCCGGCTTAATGGCTCCGGCCCGTTAGACGACCTAGATCGCCAAGGTCTTTGGGTTAAAATTTGGCCCTGCTGCCATTAAGGTCGTGATGACCTCTATTCCTAATGGCTCCGGCTTAATGGCTCCGGCCCGTTAGACGACCTAGATCGCCAAGGTCTTTGGGTTAAAATTTGGCCCTGCTGCCATTAAGGTCGTGATGACCTCTATTCCTAATGGCTCCGGCTTAATGGCTCCGGCCCGTTAGACGACCTAGATCGCCAAGGTCTTTGGGTTAAAATTTGGCCCTGCTGCCATTAAGGTCGTGATGACCTCTATTCCTAATGGCTCCGGCTTAATGGCTCCGGCCCGTTAGACGACCTAGATCGCCAAGGTCTTTGGGTTAAAATTTGGCCCTGCTGCCATTAAGGTCGTGATGACCTCTATTCCTAATGGCTCCGGCTTAATGGCTCCGGCCCGTTAGACGACCTAGATCGCCAAGGTCTTTGGGTTAAAATTTGGCCCTGCTGCCATTAAGGTCGTGATGACCTCTATTCCTAATGGCTCCGGCTTAATGGCTCCGGCCCGTTAGACGACCTAGATCGCCAAGGTCTTTGGGTTAAAATTTGGCCCTGCTGCCATTAAGGTCGTGATGACCTCTATTCCTAATGGCTCCGGCTTAATGGCTCCGGCCCGTTAGACGACCTAGATCGCCAAGGTCTTTGGGTTAAAATTTGGCCCTGCTGCCATTAAGGTCGTGATGACCTCTATTCCTAATGGCTCCGGCTTAATGGCTCCGGCCCGTTAGACGACCTAGATCGCCAAGGTCTTTGGGTTAAAATTTGGCCCTGCTGCCATTAAGGTCGTGATGACCTCTATTCCTAATGGCTCCGGCTTAATGGCTCCGGCCCGTTAGACGACCTAGATCGCCAAGGTCTTTGGGTTAAAATTTGGCCCTGCTGCCATTAAGGTCGTGATGACCTCTATTCCTAATGGCTCCGGCTTAATGGCTCCGGCCCGTTAGACGACCTAGATCGCCAAGGTCTTTGGGTTAAAATTTGGCCCTGCTGCCATTAAGGTCGTGATGACCTCTATTCCTAATGGCTCCGGCTTAATGGCTCCGGCCCGTTAGACGACCTAGATCGCCAAGGTCTTTGGGTTAAAATTTGGCCCTGCTGCCATTAAGGTCGTGATGACCTCTATTCCTAATGGCTCCGGCTTAATGGCTCCGGCCCGTTAGACGACCTAGATCGCCAAGGTCTTTGGGTTAAAATTTGGCCCTGCTGCCATTAAGGTCGTGATGACCTCTATTCCTAATGGCTCCGGCTTAATGGCTCCGGCCCGTTAGACGACCTAGATCGCCAAGGTCTTTGGGTTAAAATTTGGCCCTGCTGCCATTAAGGTCGTGATGACCTCTATTCCTAATGGCTCCGGCTTAATGGCTCCGGCCCGTTAGACGACCTAGATCGCCAAGGTCTTTGGGTTAAAATTTGGCCCTGCTGCCATTAAGGTCGTGATGACCTCTATTCCTAATGGCTCCGGCTTAATGGCTCCGGCCCGTTAGACGACCTAGATCGCCAAGGTCTTTGGGTTAAAATTTGGCCCTGCTGCCATTAAGGTCGTGATGACCTCTATTCCTAATGGCTCCGGCTTAATGGCTCCGGCCCGTTAGACGACCTAGATCGCCAAGGTCTTTGGGTTAAAATTTGGCCCTGCTGCCATTAAGGTCGTGATGACCTCTATTCCTAATGGCTCCGGCTTAATGGCTCCGGCCCGTTAGACGACCTAGATCGCCAAGGTCTTTGGGTTAAAATTTGGCCCTGCTGCCATTAAGGTCGTGATGACCTCTATTCCTAATGGCTCCGGCTTAATGGCTCCGGCCCGTTAGACGACCTAGATCGCCAAGGTCTTTGGGTTAAAATTTGGCCCTGCTGCCATTAAGGTCGTGATGACCTCTATTCCTAATGGCTCCGGCTTAATGGCTCCGGCCCGTTAGACGACCTAGATCGCCAAGGTCTTTGGGTTAAAATTTGGCCCTGCTGCCATTAAGGTCGTGATGACCTCTATTCCTAATGGCTCCGGCTTAATGGCTCCGGCCCGTTAGACGACCTAGATCGCCAAGGTCTTTGGGTTAAAATTTGGCCCTGCTGCCATTAAGGTCGTGATGACCTCTATTCCTAATGGCTCCGGCTTAATGGCTCCGGCCCGTTAGACGACCTAGATCGCCAAGGTCTTTGGGTTAAAATTTGGCCCTGCTGCCATTAAGGTCGTGATGACCTCTATTCCTAATGGCTCCGGCTTAATGGCTCCGGCCCGTTAGACGACCTAGATCGCCAAGGTCTTTGGGTTAAAATTTGGCCCTGCTGCCATTAAGGTCGTGATGACCTCTATTCCTAATGGCTCCGGCTTAATGGCTCCGGCCCGTTAGACGACCTAGATCGCCAAGGTCTTTGGGTTAAAATTTGGCCCTGCTGCCATTAAGGTCGTGATGACCTCTATTCCTAATGGCTCCGGCTTAATGGCTCCGGCCCGTTAGACGACCTAGATCGCCAAGGTCTTTGGGTTAAAATTTGGCCCTGCTGCCATTAAGGTCGTGATGACCTCTATTCCTAATGGCTCCGGCTTAATGGCTCCGGCCCGTTAGACGACCTAGATCGCCAAGGTCTTTGGGTTAAAATTTGGCCCTGCTGCCATTAAGGTCGTGATGACCTCTATTCCTAATGGCTCCGGCTTAATGGCTCCGGCCCGTTAGACGACCTAGATCGCCAAGGTCTTTGGGTTAAAATTTGGCCCTGCTGCCATTAAGGTCGTGATGACCTCTATTCCTAATGGCTCCGGCTTAATGGCTCCGGCCCGTTAGACGACCTAGATCGCCAAGGTCTTTGGGTTAAAATTTGGCCCTGCTGCCATTAAGGTCGTGATGACCTCTATTCCTAATGGCTCCGGCTTAATGGCTCCGGCCCGTTAGACGACCTAGATCGCCAAGGTCTTTGGGTTAAAATTTGGCCCTGCTGCCATTAAGGTCGTGATGACCTCTATTCCTAATGGCTCCGGCTTAATGGCTCCGGCCCGTTAGACGACCTAGATCGCCAAGGTCTTTGGGTTAAAATTTGGCCCTGCTGCCATTAAGGTCGTGATGACCTCTATTCCTAATGGCTCCGGCTTAATGGCTCCGGCCCGTTAGACGACCTAGATCGCCAAGGTCTTTGGGTTAAAATTTGGCCCTGCTGCCATTAAGGTCGTGATGACCTCTATTCCTAATGGCTCCGGCTTAATGGCTCCGGCCCGTTAGACGACCTAGATCGCCAAGGTCTTTGGGTTAAAATTTGGCCCTGCTGCCATTAAGGTCGTGATGACCTCTATTCCTAATGGCTCCGGCTTAATGGCTCCGGCCCGTTAGACGACCTAGATCGCCAAGGTCTTTGGGTTAAAATTTGGCCCTGCTGCCATTAAGGTCGTGATGACCTCTATTCCTAATGGCTCCGGCTTAATGGCTCCGGCCCGTTAGACGACCTAGATCGCCAAGGTCTTTGGGTTAAAATTTGGCCCTGCTGCCATTAAGGTCGTGATGACCTCTATTCCTAATGGCTCCGGCTTAATGGCTCCGGCCCGTTAGACGACCTAGATCGCCAAGGTCTTTGGGTTAAAATTTGGCCCTGCTGCCATTAAGGTCGTGATGACCTCTATTCCTAATGGCTCCGGCTTAATGGCTCCGGCCCGTTAGACGACCTAGATCGCCAAGGTCTTTGGGTTAAAATTTGGCCCTGCTGCCATTAAGGTCGTGATGACCTCTATTCCTAATGGCTCCGGCTTAATGGCTCCGGCCCGTTAGACGACCTAGATCGCCAAGGTCTTTGGGTTAAAATTTGGCCCTGCTGCCATTAAGGTCGTGATGACCTCTATTCCTAATGGCTCCGGCTTAATGGCTCCGGCCCGTTAGACGACCTAGATCGCCAAGGTCTTTGGGTTAAAATTTGGCCCTGCTGCCATTAAGGTCGTGATGACCTCTATTCCTAATGGCTCCGGCTTAATGGCTCCGGCCCGTTAGACGACCTAGATCGCCAAGGTCTTTGGGTTAAAATTTGGCCCTGCTGCCATTAAGGTCGTGATGACCTCTATTCCTAATGGCTCCGGCTTAATGGCTCCGGCCCGTTAGACGACCTAGATCGCCAAGGTCTTTGGGTTAAAATTTGGCCCTGCTGCCATTAAGGTCGTGATGACCTCTATTCCTAATGGCTCCGGCTTAATGGCTCCGGCCCGTTAGACGACCTAGATCGCCAAGGTCTTTGGGTTAAAATTTGGCCCTGCTGCCATTAAGGTCGTGATGACCTCTATTCCTAATGGCTCCGGCTTAATGGCTCCGGCCCGTTAGACGACCTAGATCGCCAAGGTCTTTGGGTTAAAATTTGGCCCTGCTGCCATTAAGGTCGTGATGACCTCTATTCCTAATGGCTCCGGCTTAATGGCTCCGGCCCGTTAGACGACCTAGATCGCCAAGGTCTTTGGGTTAAAATTTGGCCCTGCTGCCATTAAGGTCGTGATGACCTCTATTCCTAATGGCTCCGGCTTAATGGCTCCGGCCCGTTAGACGACCTAGATCGCCAAGGTCTTTGGGTTAAAATTTGGCCCTGCTGCCATTAAGGTCGTGATGACCTCTATTCCTAATGGCTCCGGCTTAATGGCTCCGGCCCGTTAGACGACCTAGATCGCCAAGGTCTTTGGGTTAAAATTTGGCCCTGCTGCCATTAAGGTCGTGATGACCTCTATTCCTAATGGCTCCGGCTTAATGGCTCCGGCCCGTTAGACGACCTAGATCGCCAAGGTCTTTGGGTTAAAATTTGGCCCTGCTGCCATTAAGGTCGTGATGACCTCTATTCCTAATGGCTCCGGCTTAATGGCTCCGGCCCGTTAGACGACCTAGATCGCCAAGGTCTTTGGGTTAAAATTTGGCCCTGCTGCCATTAAGGTCGTGATGACCTCTATTCCTAATGGCTCCGGCTTAATGGCTCCGGCCCGTTAGACGACCTAGATCGCCAAGGTCTTTGGGTTAAAATTTGGCCCTGCTGCCATTAAGGTCGTGATGACCTCTATTCCTAATGGCTCCGGCTTAATGGCTCCGGCCCGTTAGACGACCTAGATCGCCAAGGTCTTTGGGTTAAAATTTGGCCCTGCTGCCATTAAGGTCGTGATGACCTCTATTCCTAATGGCTCCGGCTTAATGGCTCCGGCCCGTTAGACGACCTAGATCGCCAAGGTCTTTGGGTTAAAATTTGGCCCTGCTGCCATTAAGGTCGTGATGACCTCTATTCCTAATGGCTCCGGCTTAATGGCTCCGGCCCGTTAGACGACCTAGATCGCCAAGGTCTTTGGGTTAAAATTTGGCCCTGCTGCCATTAAGGTCGTGATGACCTCTATTCCTAATGGCTCCGGCTTAATGGCTCCGGCCCGTTAGACGACCTAGATCGCCAAGGTCTTTGGGTTAAAATTTGGCCCTGCTGCCATTAAGGTCGTGATGACCTCTATTCCTAATGGCTCCGGCTTAATGGCTCCGGCCCGTTAGACGACCTAGATCGCCAAGGTCTTTGGGTTAAAATTTGGCCCTGCTGCCATTAAGGTCGTGATGACCTCTATTCCTAATGGCTCCGGCTTAATGGCTCCGGCCCGTTAGACGACCTAGATCGCCAAGGTCTTTGGGTTAAAATTTGGCCCTGCTGCCATTAAGGTCGTGATGACCTCTATTCCTAATGGCTCCGGCTTAATGGCTCCGGCCCGTTAGACGACCTAGATCGCCAAGGTCTTTGGGTCTCCTCTTCCCCCTGCCGCCGCCCTCTTCCCCTCTGTCTCTCTCTCTCCCATCAGCGGCGTTGCGGCGGCTGGGGCGAGCGGACGCAAGGGCGGTGTCCAGCGGCCGCGGCCGCGGGGCCGGCCTCTTCCCCTCCCCCACCGGCGCCCCCTCCACGCCCCTCTCCTCAGCATGGAGCCGAGGAGACGAGCACCGCACCGCCGACATGTCCTTCACGGCTTCCTCGCCGTCATCGTCCGCGAGCCAGCACTGGCTCATATCGGCTTCCCGCAGCGGTGGAGCTAGACCAGAGGCGCGGCAGGGCGGCCTTCGGGTGGGCCGGCGGCGCAGTGGGGCGGCCTCCGGGCGGCGGGGTGGCGTCAGCGGCGGCGGCGGCGGCTTCGTTCAAGGAGCTGTGACAGCTCTGCATCGAGCTACCCTCGGGCGCAAGGGCGGCGGAGGACGACCACGAGCGGCGGCGGCGGGCCCTGGGCGCCGCGCGGGCAGCCGCAGGCGGGCCTCATTGTTCTGGATCACTTCACTGCTCGTCCCCTCCCTCCCCAATCTTCCTTCTATCTCTTTCTAGGTCTGACTGACAGGCGACGAATCCCATGGACGCGGCGGCGAGGAAGCTCGCGGTCTCCGCCCTACTACCAATCTGGCTCTTCCTCTGCCTCCTATACGCTTCCGGTCAGTAATCCAATCCAATCTGCCTCTATCTTTTTTCTTTTTTAGTAGCACGAGGAGCTGCGTCTGTACGCGGCTGGATCCACTGCGCCATCCTCGAGCTCACGGACGTCGGTAGTGAGGCGCGCGGCAGTGCACACGGCCTCAGGCTGCGCTGGCCGTGGGGCGCTGCTTTGCTTCATTGCCCTCCCCTCCCTATCGTCACTACCTCCCCTCATACTTTACCTCCAATCCCCATGGAGCCATGGAGGTCAGGCATCTTTATCCCAATGACGAGCGCAAGGTACATCTCTTTCTCACATAAACAAAGAGCAACTGTCTCTTCTAATCCTCTGATCCTTGCTTCTCTTTTCTGCATGGATATGTGCTGATCGAAGTGAGCAGGGCATAACCGCAGCACACCCGTAAGTTCTAGATAGCATTGTACACAACATCATCATGCCTCCAAGGTGTTTGATGAAATGCCGGTAAGGTAGATTTTAATGAAAACAAAATCTGAATAACTCTAATGTTGATTCATGATTCTGACGTATGATAACTAGATGGCAATTTGTATTGGTAAAATTACTTCATGTACATGCATTCATTATCTTATATAATGAATTATTGCCTAATAGGATACCAGTACTACTAATGTTTGCAGAGCCACTACCATTGCAAGCCTATAGCAATGGTTTGGCAAATCAAGTGAGAGTGAACTATACCATGAATATGATAGCTGTTATTTTATTTATTGTATATAACTTCTTTGTTCTAGAAAGAGTAGCTATTGATACTGTATAATATTAAACTTGCATTTGTTGCTGTCCTCCAACTCAAGGTACACGTTAGGGAAAAAGAAGTGATTCCACCTAAGAGATTGATGCCTGGTAAGCCTTGTTACTGTAATCTGGTGCTATTTTCTATTTGATTATATTTTAGTTTTGGCGTATTGCCATTTGGCTAGGCAGGAAAGGTGGGGAACAAATGTTCATCTTTTGTGCTATATGATTTTCACGTTTTGCAGCTCATTACAACCTCCCATTGGAAAATCAGTTGAGTTGCATCACATTGCCTACAACATTTCATAAGTTTGCTGGGAACAGACTGTTGCAAATTCCTGCTGAATTTTTTATGCCAGCCTTTCTTGCTAATGGATGAAGAAAAAGGAATCACATTGCTTGCTTTTTTTCGTATCTACGGAATCGGATTGTCGAGTGTACTTGGATGTCACACTCTTGTTGTCTAGATATGATGTGCTTACCTCTGCTGCTCTTATTTTGTAATTTTTTGGGAGGCATGATTAATGACAGTGATTATTTAGTGCATATGGTGATGTGGTACTTCCTAGAATTTCCTGTTTCAACTATTACATCCATGCCAAATTATGTATATAATGATACACTTATCCTTCATTCTGTGTGGCTAACTCAATATGAAGTTATGTGGTCCACGTGCTTTGGAAACCAGACGGATTGCATCTTCAAATAAAAAAACAGTGGCAATTTGCCTGCGGTTTCTAGCGCCTACAGTGGGGACGAGGGACAACCAGCATGCTGTGCAGCTCCGGTGGTGTCCTGCTTCGCAGGATCGAATCAGCTCTCCTGCACCCTAGGATCTATTTTAATTTTTTTCGCTGCAGTCTGTTGCCTACTAAAAGGCGACATATACAACAACTGAGTGTAGCAGAGATGCGTATGTTGCGTTGGTTTTGTGGTCACACAAGAAGGGATAGGATACAGAATGAAGATATTATAGATAGAGTCGGAGTGGCACCAATTGAGGAGAAATTGACGCAACATCGGTTGAGATGGTTCGGACATGTCCAACGGAGGCCTCCTGAGGCGCCGGTGCGTAGTGGGGTTCTACAGCGGGCCAATAATGTTAAGAGAGGTAGAGGGCGACCCAAACTAACTTGGGACGAGTCGGTTATTAGAGACCTTAAAGAGTGGAATATCTCTATTTCCTCTTCATCCCCTTGGGTTTTTTGTATGCTAATTGAGCGATTCAGCTCTGTCTCTCCACCTGCTGATTCGATCCAGAATTCCCCTTAGCATAGCTTGGCCGCCAGTTTTTTTTTCCCAGATTTAACTGTAAGAGTCACTTGCTATATGTTCTCAACTAATACTACTTTTTCCCCTCTGTACACCCACTGTATGCGCAGGTTGCAAGCTGCTGGAAGAATACATGCTTCGACCTGCTGAATTCTGCTACTTCCACAATATCTATTTCCCATGCTATGCAAACCTGTTAAGGTATCATTTTCAATTTCCACATACCTGACAGTTGCTAACATATAGAATAGACTGACCATGGCTCGTCGTTAATATGAAGAACTTATATATAAGAAAACAAAAGGAACATATCAGATATGGAATTTACGATTCAAGAATCAAAAGGTAGGACATATGGAGCAGATCACTATTCATGAAATTATAGTGTATTGGAGAAGAGCTAATCACCTCCAGGTACTCTACTGCTCTTAAATACTGATGCCCGTCAGCTTCATTAGTTTGACGGAATCTGAGGCAAAATTAGCAAGCATCCAATGGCAGTAAAACGAACAGCCATAATTAAAGTGTTCTTCTCAGTTATTGTGTTCAATTCTTATAGGTTGTTTGTTGTTGTACTGATGTACATGCTCTGCTTTGAATCATAGCGTGTTAACACTATACTGCTTGTGGTGTGGAGTATTAGAAGAGGTCATGAGGTCCAGAGCATGTTCTCCTGGTAAGTTCATTATCACTTCCTTCTTATGCGTCCTACTTATGTGATTGTATGGATGCTGCGACATTTTCCCTTTCCATATTGTCACATGCATGTACTGTGTGATGCATTTGTCCGTCCATATGAATTGTATATTCTGCAGCGCCTTATTATGTAATTATTGTTTATTACGCTTCAGAACGGGTAACAGGCTTAACTTCTTTTTACAAAATTTAGCCATCCATTGTTTACAAATTTTTCTTTACATTCAATGGATCCTTTCTTCACGTTGTTTTCCTAGTCAAACACTTTGTATAGTTTCCCTATTTTAGGTTCCTTCTGGTTGGTTTCTATATCAGCCACAGAAAGCTTCTATTGTTTGTTGGTGCTTCCTATGTGTCCCTCTTGCAAACGGTTGTGGCTGGATGGTCCCTACATTATTTCTGATTCGTTAGGTTCCTCCTGATGGGCAGTGCTTTATGAATGCTATAAACTTACAGGTTTGCCGGATTAAAAGACTTAAGCTCAGACTCCGGAGTTGAGCAAAGTGAGTGCATGCAGGGTTGAAATTGCTTAAAATCCTCGTACTAAAGTTGAGTAAAGTGAGTGCATGCAGGTCTGGAATTGCTTAACTTTGTCATGAGTTAGAGTGGAGTTGTATCGAACAGATCTGTGTGTTTGCGTTCTGGTGTTTTTTGGAGAGTAGGCACAATGTTTTCATGTTTGACGAGGAGATTTGAACAAGAAAGTAACTCTAGATGAGCATATATATGTTTGCTTTATGTGAGATCATCTCTATGATAATTTTTTTGGATATTTCAATCATATTACTGCAGGGAAGAGACTGAAGAGATCTATATCGATTTTTTTTGATATTTCAATCAAATTTATAATAGAATATTTTTATACCATATTCAGTGTATGATATCACATTCCAGTAAGCCGCGCGCGCGTCAATCACTAGTAGCCAATAGGGCATGAGATTAATCAAATAACTGGATTGCTGCCCATATCGTCGGGACGTGTCAAATACATAAATTTATTTTGCTTGAAGGCTGTTTCATCAACACGCTGCTAGCTCAATGGTGGAAGAACGTCCTCTGGCTGGACTTTGGTCGTGGGTTCAATCCCTAGCATACGCACCTGATCTCTTTTTCAATAAAAAAATTATATTTATTTACATGTTACTTGGAAGCTGTGGGACCCGCAACCATGCCAACATGGATTATATAGACATCTCTTTTTGAAAAAAAAAATATTTCATATTTATGACAAACATATATCATCATATAATTTCACCATAAACACAATGGCGCATTAGATTATGACGATTTTAAGTTGGATTTAATGACAATACTATATTTTTTATATTTATTTACATGTTACATGGAAGCTGTGGGACCCGCAACCATGCCAGCATGGATTATATAGACATCTCTTTTTGAAAAAATATTTCATATTTATGACAAACATATATCGTCATATAATTTCACCACAAACACGACGGCGCATTAGATTATCACGATTTTAAGTTGGATTTAATGACAATACTATATTTTCGTCATTAAGATTGATTGTCTCCTAGAAAACGTCGTAAACAGAACAGTTTAATGACGATTACTTCTATTGTCACATCCTATTCGTTTTAGAAGGTCCATTGTGTTGTAGATAACCAACAAGTCTATAATTAGCACAATTTCCCTAATCCAAACCTTAAATAAATAACTAAATACAATACAAATTTAATATATATTCCATTATAGAAAAGCAAGCGCACCAACATTATAACTAATCACAATGCAAACCAACTAACATACCAACATTTCACTAAGTCATACATAAAAAAATAACCAAGCCCTAAAGCACACCATGAACACAAGCTCTCTATCCAGTTTGCTTCACAAATTTCTCTAGTTCTAAAGCATACAAAGAGCACAAGCTAATAAAAAGCATAAGACAATGAAATTGTGTACTTTGCAGAGCCGTTTAGATACCCTCTACCCAAGCACAACATGAACGCAGCTCGGGGTGTTCATGCTGGCTCGGGCGTGGGGAGAAAGAAGGGCCTAAATAGAACCTCATTAGTACCGGTTGGTAGCTGCAACTGGTGCTGATGATTTTAAGAAAAATCAGCACCAGCTGCAGCTTCCAACCGGTGCCGAATGTCGAGCCATTAGCACCGGTTGCAACCAGCAACAGGTGCTAATGAGGCCCGGCCACATTAGCACCGGGTGGTGGCTGCACTCGGTGCTAATGGGGGCCCCATGATGAGGACATCACTCCTATGAATACTCACAACAATCCTCCATTGATTGTTCAAGGTCCAATCACTAGAGCTCGTGTGCGACAATTGAATTTAGAGATGAGCTCGTTCCTAAGTACTTCTCTATGTGATTATGAGAATAGATTACTACCTAATGATTATATTGTAATTAGGAACCATAGAGAGGACCAGAGGATAGTTGGAGAAGGGCTTCAAGGTGGAGAGGACCAGCAAGGGCATGCAAGTCAAGACAGAGGCCCAAATCAATTCGACTTCGAGTCCACCTCGGAGTCCAGGAGCAGTCAGCGCTAAATTGGACACCCAGATCGCATACAGGCTCGGATTTGGACGTTCTTTATATGCTTGGAAAGCTAAGAAGATAATCATTGCAATGGAACTGGTCTCATATCAAAATTCGTTCGGAGTCATCGGGAATCAACGAAACAAGTTGACGTCCAGAATCTGTTTCGGCACTACGTCGTCGTATTTTGGTCTTTGGGCCGTGTATCGTGTTGAGCCCAATAGGGGCACGTCCAGGGGGGTCGACCACGACCCCAGACTCTTTAAAACTGTAGCCGCCGCCCAAGTTAGGGTTTGGGTTTTGCTTAGATCAATTCTGTCAAGAACAGTGTCGCCGCTCGTCGGTTTGTGACGATTCACAGGCAAGGATTAGCCTTCTGGGCGAGGTCAACCGTGCAATGCTGGTTGATAACCTGAGGAGACGTGGTGTTGCGATTGCGGGGTTCAGAACGTGTGGTTCGGAAGCCGGATCGATTTGAGTCACGACTCCACCAAATCGGGAGTTATCAGAACCTTTCGGAAGATCGGGAAACCCTAGTTACCATCACCCCACCTACGCACTGCCGGCCGCCTAGCCGTTGGACCCGGTGCTAATGCACCCTTTAGCACTGAATCTTGAGGGTGCCGCGGCATATATGTCGGGCGGATGATGGTTTCTCTAGTAGTGTAAAAAGACCTGCATGAGAGTAAAGACATCCACCGAGCTTCGCGCCGCCATCGTCGGCTACTCCGCCGTTGGCCGTTGCTACGGAAGAGCCACTAAGGACCGAGCTCGGCGCGTCATCCGACTGCATCTTCGTCGGATGTTGCTGCCTAGACTGCTGCTTGTTCTCCGAGGAGTTCTCCAGGCACGGGGGTTCAGCGTCGCGAGGCCACTATGGGGTCCTCCTGCACGTCACGAATCAAGTATGGCAGCCACAGCACGACAGGTTTCCTAGCCCGCGGTGCGGTGCACAATCGATACCGTCGCTACCGGCCACGACTAGGTCAACGACGAGGAGTCCTACGGCCAGCTCCTGATACAGAGTAAGTTTCAGAGTACGTTGTTTGCCACCGGTGGATTACTCGTGCCTATATTGTTTGCGCGAAAGAGAGATACTACAACATTACAAAAACACAATCATATTTGTCTTAGCCTTGCAACATATGCCTATAAATCGCACAATTTTATCAAATAGTATCAATGCTCCATCTGCTTCCGAGCGATGGCTCCTTGTCATGTCCTGAAAATGCATATAAAGAAATAACATATCATGACAAAACTAAATGAGGATTGAATTGGAGGCGGTGTAGATACTAGATGGTCATCATAGTCCTTCTAAAACACAGAAGCTCTGAGGAAGTTTTAGAGCCATTAGACATGAATTATCGAGGATAATTCGGAACCACAATAGTTCAGTGGCAGAACATAGAGACCTTACTGACCTTTCTCTTGGCATTCTGATAGATACAATCAATGTCATCGATGATCTCCTTTCTAACTTTGTTTAGAGCTTCTGGAGATGAGCATTTGGATGAATCACCTGGTGGGCATAGAAATACGAGCAGCTCAACCCATTTGCTTATTAAACAAGCTATGGAACTAATAAACTTAATCTAATCCTTGATGACACAATGAAAGCAGAAATTGTAATCAATAAATCCAAACATCCCCTGTGGTACTATATATGCTCAAGCATAGTTTCAGCAACAGTACAAATGAATCAAATGATGGATATACTTTCAATATTTGAAGGAGCTTGAGGGTATCCAGCGAGATCACTGCATTGCTTGCAGTTCTTGCACTCAATTAAATATGATGGTGCTGTAGGTGTTGGTGCTTCCGATCACCGACGGTCTATTTTGCTTCGTCGTCGCAGCGCGTCTCCGTGGGGAGCGATGGTAGGCACGGCAAGCACAGAGGAGTTACACTGGTTTGGGCGGAATGTCCCTACGTCTAGTTTGGGGCGCTCGTGTTCCGTGCGGTTGGCTGCCTCGGAGCTTACAAGGGGGAGCTTGTAAGCCGTGTTGTGTGTGTGCTACCCCTCTGGATGTCTATGTGTAGGAGAGCTAGTATGCGTGCATGCCAGCTTGTGAGGTTGCCTATATGCAAAAGTGTCCGCCCCTCAGAGGGTTTGCTTCCCCCTTATATATGGATGGGGGTTGGTTACATGGGAAAAGGAGAAGAAAAAGGAAAGGGAGTCTAAGGTCGGAAGCCTCCAAGTGCTTCTGGACGCCCTATGTAACTCCGCCTTCATGTGTCGTCATGCCCGACCTGTTTTCGGTGGGTTGGGGTGCCTTGCCTCGTGTGTTCCTCCCTCTTGCCATGTCAGAGCCTGCAGCAGTTTTCCCATGATGATGTTGAGTCTGCCACAATGCTCACTGTGCATGGGTATCTTATCAAGGAGATAGGAATCTGATTTGACCGGGCGCCGCTTCACCTTCCCCCGAGCCTTGTGTAGTGCTCGGGAGTCAAGCTTGCAATTGATTCGGGCCTATGCCCTCGCCACCTGGTTGATGTAGGTCTGCGCTTCTACCATCTGGTCGATGTAGGCCGGCTCATATGCGAAGAAGTAGGGGGCCTTCCCCCTCTTGTCACCTCACTTAGCCTGGGCCTGACGCATGGCCCAATGCGTGGAGGGGTGTGCCTGTTCCCTGGCCTTGTAATAGGAGCCGAAATGTAGTGGCCCATTTTTTACCCCTCTACAGATCAAAAACCAGCTTCAGCTCCTGGTTTTAGGCCATAGTGTCCCCAAAGAGGTCGGAGGAGGACCTTACCATTCGGAGTGAGGGTGCGGCTTAGGTGGAGTAGCATGCTCCTGGCTAGGTCAGGCACATGCCATCTGTCCAACCTGTCCGCTTCTCCCCAGTCATCTAGGTCGTGACTCGTGTCCTAGCAGCGTATGCCTCCCCAATCAATCATCGATCGGGGATCTTGCCTTCATCTTAGTCTTGAGATTTGTGCTAATGTTGGTAGAATTAATACCCCGACTATGGGTATCCCATAGTAGCCCCCCGATATCCCCTTGGAGTATTGGTACATGGGGATTTTGAGTCCGAGTTCCTGATGCACCTCCAATGGTTTTGTCAAGAACAGATCGGAGAGATTACTGCTCTTGTCGATGGGTCGAGGGTGCTCAGATCTACAGGACGTAGTTTCTGAGCCCCTGGGTGGCTTCTAGGATGTACTCTCTTGAGTCCGTTGGTTTTTCTTCTGACTGTATTCCTGACTCCGGGCAGGAGTGGCGTGGGCAGCTCACCCTGTCAGGCAAGTCTGCACACCTTTTTATGGCGTTTGTGCTGCAAGCCTTGTTATGGCAAGTCCTCACGGTTTTGACTGGGGCAGGTGACCAGCCACCTTGCCCAATTAAAGCCTTCATGGTGACCACTAAGTTTTGCGGAGTGGATCCTGCCGTTACCATAAGTAGTATGGCAAGGGCATGGCCTATAAATAGTGCAAGCTTCCTCTTTTGACAAGACCTTTCCCATTACCGTGGTGTGGCCTAAACAAGCTTGGTCTCCTCGAGCTCGCTTCTGCCACTGGGCTCCGTCCTAGTGGCACTCGTAGTCATAGTGCAAGAAGTATTGCTGCAAGGAGAGAGGGATGGAGCGGATGGCTTCCCGCTCGCGGCATGCTACGCCGCTCGTGAGGAGTTCTTCTGGGGAGAACTTTTCACAATGGCGGGTAGCGAGGAAGCTCGGGTGGCAGGTCGTTCTTGCTGTGCTGGTATCCTCATGGCCTAGAGTTGGGATCCAACCCCCTGTGGGAGGTGGAAGGGGGAAGACCTCCGCCTTGCACATGATTGAGGAGGACATGGCGGAGGGGTCAGATGCCGCAGGTGTCCCTGCCACCATGCTTCGCCTTCTCCTCGTGTAGATCTACACCGCCCGTGTTTCTTGGCTGGAAGGTACACGGTGGGGTAGGTGGTAGTGTGCCTTGCAGGGAATGATTCAACAACGAGTTCATCCCTACAAGGTTCATCGTGCAGGGGCTCTAGGAGATCGAGAGGTACCGGATAGGTACCCTCTTCAGCTCCTCATCGAGTTCAGGCCGTGTGGGCTTGCAGGAGGCATTATGCCTTTTCTGCTACCGAGCTTCTTTGCGCCGACAGTGAGCTCCCGGGGGAGGTCCACGAGGTAGAGGTGGACGGTAACTGTCCCTCCTCGCCTATGGGACAGCCTCGGGCTGTCTGCTCCTCCTCTCCACACCATCGTCAGGGGTGGCCTGCGACGACTCTCACTGAGCTTGATCTCCTGCACCCTAGGTTATAGAGGTTGACTTGGCAGGTTTATTTCGGTGTTTCACTCCAGCCGAGGGGAACACTGAGAGGAATGCAAGAAGCAATCCTGCAAGGTGTGCTCTGTTTGAGCATATGCTTCGCTAGACTCTTCATCTTCTTGTGCCCGTTGCCCCCTTGAGGGGGGCGCGATTTTTATGAGTTTGCACTCGTTTAGGGTCATGGACCCATGTAACTTTTTCCTATTTCAGGAACTCATTCCTTTGTAATCTCCTGTGGAATAAAGCTTCAGGTCTTGACTTTTGTTCTCATGCCTCTGCTGTTTGAGTTTCAGATTTTTAGGACCCACATGTTGGGATCTGCACCCCGAGCTCCCGAGTTCTCTTACAGTAGAGAAACAGGTCGGTAGGCTTAGGATGTCTTAGGTTTTATTCGAACCTCTCGCTGAGCTCTGCACTCGGGAGGTTGGAGTACTCGCCCATGCTAAGCAGCCATTGGACAGTACCCTGTGTGTCTTTGTAGCGGGTGAGACCGAAGGGACACCGTGCCCATCCGCGGTGATAGGTCAGCTAAAGGTGCTACCATGGCCATCCCTTCTTCCCTGGCTTAGTTTCCTTTCTCTCAGCGAGAGCAGCATGCATAGCCTTTGTTCGGGTTCAGTCAGAGGGGGAAGACAACCATGCCTAAAGCTGTGCCGACTTTGGCGAATAAGTCACCAGTGACTCGTCTTTCCCTTCTCCCTTGGCAAGAGGTATAGGCAACATGGACTCTTCATGAGCCTTGCGTTCGTGCCGTTAATTTAGTCAGGCACGTGGACCTCAAACTCCGTAGCTGGGGTCACATGTAGCCTCGTTGGCTAATCAATCTAAGTTGCTTCACCTCTTAGTATCCCCTAGCAGGCCCCGACCTCCGCAGTTGGAGTAGCGCTCAGCTTCGTGGCTGGGCCTGCCTGGTCAGTGTCCCGACCGCTCGGATGATTCGGTGCCGACCTGTGTAGTGCAATGCAACCACATTGCCACGGCCAGGTTGCACGCTTGCCCGACATCTGTGGTCATGCGAGGCGTTGGATTTTAATGCTTCCTGTCCCGTTTTAGTATGTTTTGATACCTTAATGGATTAGGCGTAAATGAAGGGATGTGAGTGGCTGCCTCGGGACCATAGCCTTAGTTTATCGCCTCTGGACTGTTGATGGTGGGACCCACCCAAGGGTGGTCTTTTCACCGCCGTATTTAAAGAAATAGTAGAGGAAGGTTTGTTACATTTTCTAGCTTTCCCATCTGTTAGCTTGTCCTTTCCTTTGTGTCAAAAAAAAGCTTCTCCTTGCCTTCTTGCGCCTGCTGCCATTGCCAGAGTCCTTCATCTCGAGCCTTCCCAACCCCCTCAAGATGTCGAACGGGAAGCCCTCGATCCTTAAGGCCGGCGACATTGAAGAGCTGGCTGCGTAGTCCCTACAAGAACAACTAACCATCGAACGACTGACTTGTTTTGCTTGTGCTAACCCCATATATTCAGTCCTTCGGGTAGTTGGTCTTTCTAAGCACATCATCATTGTTATCAAGCAATTCATTCAGCCTGGCATTCTCCTCTAACAAGAAGTCGGGATCACAATTTACCTCATCCTCGGAGTCTGAATCTGGATCTTTTCTCACACTCTTCTTGCTGTTAGAGCTGTGTGCCATGGTACAGAAGCCACCGGAAGCCATGCACGACAGCCCGTTGAAGTTCTTGTTCATGTGCCTTCGGCGTCGACTGTTGGTGGTCATTACAGCCTAATTTTGACTATATTTGATTGCCAAAGTCTCGGTAAATAAATGGCATATAGACATAGTTTCATGCATTATTAGGTTTATACTAACTATTTCCACGAGTCTTTGTGTTTCTAAGTGTTTTGCAGGATTATACCCAAAACGATATTAAATTGAATATCTGTTGTTTGGCTCTAAGATATAGTCGGAATACACCATTGCGGAGACCTCATCGAGACGATTCTAGCGGACGTGTCATTTGCATTATTTAGAGTCCGGGATGAAAAGATATAAAGCCCCAATGGATCAAGTGCTGAGGTCAGCAGCACCACCTAGTGGACCCAACATTCAGTGGGCCCACGTGGCACAACACTGATGCCACAGCAGCACATGCGCAGCAGCAGCACGCGAGCAGGCCGGCAGTGGCTGCAGGCCCGCACGCCAAGCGACGGGGGACAGAAAGGTCCCTGCGGGCCCCACGCACGGCAGACAGCATGCAGGCCGGTAGAACTCGGGCGCATGCGGAGGCCGGCACCCTGGAGCTGCAGCGCCTACGCGCGCGCACATGCGTGGGTGGCCAGCAGGCCAGCGGCCCAGGGGGTAGATTACATACGCGCAAGCGCTGAAGGCAGGCGGGCCCGCCAGCGAAAGCCGGCACAACAGGAGGGTCCACGCGGAGGATCAGACAGCACTCACGCATGCACAGAGAGGCAGGCGCGCAGTACAGCTGCAGCGTGCGATCGAGGAGCGGGTGGGCCTAGCCAAGCATGCAGCCGGGGCCCGCACGGCACACTGAGGTGGTGCACAGGCGCGGCAGATGCGCAGAGCATGGGAAGCGTCCAGCGGCAGGGCACGTGGCGCACAGCCGTTGGCCTCTGGCCACTCCTGCCGCCTTTGCTTGCATGCGCGCAGGAGGTCGGTGCATACAGGGACATGTGGCACATTTCTGTTGGCTCCAGGCTCCCTCAGGAAGGAAAGAAGCACAAACTACATGCAAGCTTCTCCACGTCCCCAAGACACTTCCACCTATAAATAGAGGCCCCTTTCCTCACTTGTAACACACCACTTGGGAGCAAGTCTCCATTACTCTCTTTCAAGATGTAGAGTTAGGCTAGTCTATTGGGAGTTAGAGTCAGGGTCGAGCTTCGCTCGGGGTTTCGGAGTTGTCTTCTGAAGTTCTGGTATCTTTTCCTTTTCTTTATGCAAGACTCTGATTATTTAATATATTATCTTCCGCATTTACTTGAGTTATTTATTCTGCATTTATTTCCAGGATAATTGTGGAATGTCTAGTCTTGGTTATAAGCTGTTGTAGGCTGGCTCTATAAGTTCTCTCCTTAGTTCTTTGTCTCAGCTGGTACCTCGATTCTGCTCAATGCTTGTGGTGAATTGTCACTTGGGTATTGATAGGGTTGCTTGCACTTTCTAGTAGAGTAAGTAGTTACTGTCTAGTATAGGCTTAGTGCCCAGACTAGATGGTAACCTTGGTTTGCCCCTGAAAAGCCAGGTTTAGAAATTCATGCATTTTATCACCCCAATTTTTTTTTCAAACCCATTGCATATTTCTCATTCTTGCATTTGCATTCATTCTCTCCATAATCGCTATGCATTGAAAAAAAGAAAAAAATAATAAAGATATGAAAAAATAAAATCGTGCGACAGCTGGATTTAGGCCGAGGTGTGTATGCCTGCAAGCCTTCATTCGAGGCTAGTGGTCACACTTCACCTGGCCTAGCCAGTTTCGCACATCTTTGCGCTCTGTGCAAGAGAGGAGACGTGCTCTATGCCTCAGCTCATTTGCCACTCCACTTGCTTGTTTTCGGATCCATTGTTTCAACATTCGCACAAGCTGGTTCCGCGGCATTCCATGAGTTGGCATATTCGAGTGCCGAACCCTTTGCCACACCCACGACCGCGTATCCTTACACGACAACATCAATACAGAGGATGACTCAGCCAACTACGTGCAGTCACGTCGGCGTAGTGCCATCACCGTGGCATCAGTTCTAAAAGTTTTCATCATCAGATGCCAACACTGGGCACACTTAGGTACGTGAAAGAGGTTTTTGCTTTTTACCTAAATTAAAAGCAAAGTTCACCAGTTGCCATATGCTTATCTCCATGTGAATATTTCTTGATGCTTTCATGCTCTCTCTATCTATTTTGGTTTGCTCTGGTTTGAATGTGATCTCGCGAATACATTCATAAGCTCTTTAAATTAAGCATGGTGCTTAGGTTAATTAGCTTGCTTTAATCAAATTAGACATGGTGTCAAGTTTGATTAATGAACCTTTAGAGCAATACTTTTATGGGTATTGGTTGCATGTGTGGACTAACCCCTGCAGAAAAATCATCAAAAAAATGAATGGGAAGTCCCAAAATATACTTCACACCGGATATGAAGGCTATGGATATAGTTGAAGCCCAGGGTGGAGCAATCATTCCAGGTATGCACATTTTTCAGTAAATTATAAATAACTTGAAATAGGTCAAAGCAGCTCCACCCAAGCCAAAGATGGTAAACCTCATAAGGCAACACCGGGCGAATGAACGAGAAAAAGTCACCGCCACCTACATCAAGGAAAATCACAAAGGTGTGGCAGAAGAAAGAAGTTGCATCGTCCGAAGCATCCTCTCCAGATTGGATGGTGACAAGAACAATCGAAGGAAGGAGAAGTATCTCTAATGGACTTAAAACACAAGCTCTCGCCACGAGGTAAACTGGTGGTTCAGCCGGTCTCCTGAGTTCGGCCGAACCTACCCTATGTCCAAATGTGCACTAACCTGTAGGGTCATGTCGAGGAAAAACCAGAGGAGTACAGTTGGCCAGGTATACCATTCATATCCAAATCCTTTCTCCCTGTGCCACATACTCCACTTGCAATTTCCTTTCACCCAACACTAATAGCATTCACACCCATCCATCCAGAGCCAAATTTCATGCAAACTTCATATTTGGTCAATTCATCCAAGGGTCTCACCGTAGATCGATCCTGACCTACACCCTCTACTACGAAATTTGCCCCAGCCAGCACAAAAGCATGGTCTCCACCACTCCACATGCCCGCACACTTCATCACAATCATGCAAGCATGGGAGTGGTGTGATCCTTTTGATCCTTTGGTCATTTCATCCTATAGGTGGTAGCCGTTAGGTGGTGATAGCCCAATACGACCTACGTGGCCGATCACATTCGTCTCGGCCTGTAGGATTCCCCAGTGCAGAGTTGGTGACACCCCTTCTTATCCCTTTCTGCGTGTCATTGGTTCTGTTGTCCTAATGCTGAGATAATAGAACTAGGAAAAGAACCATAGACGCCAGTTGGCCAGGTATACCATTCATATCCAAATCCTTTCACCTTGTGCCACATAATCCACTTGCAATATCCTTTCACCCAGAACTCAAAGCATTCACACCCGTCCATCCAGAGCCAAATTTCGTGCAAACTTCATATTTGGTCGGTTCGTCCAAGGGTCTCACCCTAGATCGATCCTGACCTACACCATCTACCATGAAATTTGCCCCAGCCAGCACAAAAGCATGGTCTCCACCGCTCCACATGCCCGTACACTTCATGCCAGTGGTGTGATCCTTTTGATCCTTTGGTCATTTCATCCTATCCACAAAATCCACCAAAGTTCCCATGCTTTAGTGTTGGACAAAACTTCATGCATCGCAATTGGAGGTCATCGGACTGAACATTATAGAGATGGTTCGGGCGAACGTTTTGCCGCGTTCCTCCCCTCACTTGCCTATGGGTGACACTCTGGATGCATGAAGGAAGTTGGCTCCATTCAAGTTTGCACTCCTTGAGTACATCTCTCTCAACTCTATGCAATGCTTGGTTCACTTTCATGAATGAAAACATAAAAGCAACAAAAATATTTTCCTTGATCATTATGCTGCACCTTGAAAACGGTTTGTGGAGGTTTTAACTTACCCCACATGAAAGATTAACATATCGTGGAGGTTAAATCCATGCAAGAACAACAAACCTCAAACAACTATACGCTAACTGTGACCCTATAGTCCTTCGGGTATTGTCGTTCCAACATTTCACATGCATCATCTCGTGGTTTCTATTCCTATGGACACATTCGGTACACGAGCATTGGTGCGGCTAGGGACACTCCCCTACCTCATCACATGTCTTGGAACCGATGAAGGCCAAGTGAGGGATCACCGACACCGATGTTCCAAGCCAAGCTTGGGGGAGAGAACCCCACGAGGTAAGTCCAGCTGCATCCTTGATCTGGTTTTGCTTTCATCTTAATTTGAATAATAAAAATGCCAAAAAAATATTTGCTTTCGAATAAAATAACTCCCAACTATGCATGGAATGAATCATATGCATCTCACCATGGAAATGATGAACAATTGCTTTGTCATATATCTCGCAAGTACCTTGTTCACAACTTGTTACTCTATTGGTGCTTGAGTTATTTGGCATGAGTGAAAAAACGAGCCTAAAAACCTTGTGGGAGCACATGCTTTATTCCGAGTCTAGGTTGTTGTGAGGAGTGATACAGTGAGACTATGGTTGAGTTCTTGCTCTTGCTCTTAGTACGGCGAAAATCTCGGATGAATTTATGTTAAAAAATCATGAAGTTCCTCATTGGTTGAAATTCCTACCAAAGCCATATGATAAGCTTAGTTGAAAACTTTCCATTCATATGCTGCTTGTTATCTTAGTGAGCTTTGTCAAATTGTTGTGACCATTGTGAGGAACATTCCATTCATATGCTGCTTGTTATGGCCTGATTTTGACTATATTTGACTGCCAAAGTATCGGTAAATAAATGGCATACAGACATATTTCCATGCATTATTAGGTTTATACTAACTATTTCCACGAGTCTTGGTGTTTCTAAGTGTTTTGCAGGATTATACCCAAAACGGTATTAAATTGAATATCTGTCGTTTGGCTCTAAGATACACTCGGAATACACCATTGTGGAGAGCTCATCGAGACGATTCTGACGGATATGTCATTTGCATTATTCAGAGCTCAGGATGAAGAGATATAAAGCCCCAATAGATCAAGTGCTGACGTCAGCAGCACCACCTCGTGGACCCAACATTCAGCGGGCCCATGTGGCACAACACTCATTCCACAGCACCACATGCGCAGCAGCAGCACGCGAGTAGGGCGGCTGTGGCTGCAGGCCAGCACGCCAAGCGGTGAGGGACAGAAAGGTCCCAGTGGGCCCCACGTACGGCAGACAGCATGCAGGCCGGCAGAACTTGGGCACATACGGAGGCCGGCGACCTGGCGCTACAGTGCCTACGCGCGCGCACATGCGCGCTAGCGCTGAAGGCAGGCGGGCCTTCTAGAGAAAGGCGGCACAACACCGGGGAAACAGGAGGGCCCACGTGGAGGATCAGGCAACACTCACGCACGTACGAGAGGCAGGCATGCAGCGCAGCTGCAGCATGCTATCCAGGAGTGGGTGGGCCCAGCCAAGCATGCAGCCGGGGCCCACACGGCACGCTGAGGCGGTGCACAGGCGCGGCAGATGCACAGAGCGTGGGAAGCGGCCAGCAGCGCAGGGCACGTGGCGCGTAGCCGTTGGCCTCTGGCCACTCCTACCGCCTTTGCTTGCATGCGCAGAAGGTCGGTGCAAACCGAGACATGTGGTGCATTTCTGTTGGCTGCAAGCTCCAAGCTTCTCCACATCCCCAAGGCACTTCCAGCTATAAATAAAGCCCCTCTCCTCACTTGTAACACACACCACTTGGGAGCAAGTCTCCGTTACTCTCTTTCAAGATGTAGAGTTAGGGTCGAGCTTCGCTCGGGGTTCCGGAGTCATCCTCTGGAGTTCTAGTAAAGCTCTTGTATCTTTTCCTTTTCTGTATGTAAGACTCTGAGTATTTAATATATTATCTTCCGCATTTATTTAAGTTATTTATTCTGTATTTATTTATGGGATAATTGTGGAATGTCTAGCCTTGGTTATAAGTTGTTGTAGCCTGGCTCTATAAGTTCTCTCCTTAGTTCTTTGTCTCAGCTGGTTCCTCGATTCTGCTCAATGCTTGTGGTGAATTATCAGTGAGGTATTGACAAGGTTATTTGCTCTTTCTAGTAGAGTAAGTAGTTACTGTCTAGTATAGGCGTGGTGCCCAGACTAGATGGTAACCTTTGTTTGCCCCTGAGTCTGTGGAGGTGGTAGCCGTTAGGTGGTGATAGCCCAATACGACCTACGTGGCCGATCACATTCGTCTCGGCCTGTAGGATTCCCCAGTGCAGAGTTGGTGACACCCCTTCTTATCCCTTTCTGCGTGTCATTGGTTCTGTTGTCCTAATGCTGAGATAATAGAACTAGGAAAAGAACCATAGACGCCATTCTTCATGCTAGCTATCATCTTTGCTGGAGATATCTCAAGGCCGGTGGAAGTATATAGGAATCCTTTTCTGTCTCATTGTCCTCCCACTAGCTAGACTGATCTTCTATCTATATCACTTATCATCCTAGGCTTCTCCTTGTGTGTGTCATATGCATATCACTCCTATCATATCCTTTATCCCCGCCTTGTTAGCGGTACTTTAATTAGTTGTTACATCCTTGTTAATAATCAATACTCTTTATTCAATGCTTCCGTGAGGAAATAAATACGATACCTAGGAATACTTCCGGGTGAAATGCTACATCAGTATCCGTGGGCTTGCGTATTTACATCTGTGTCGTAAGAATACCAATGAACACTCCTTGCACCATTATCGGGATTGACAATCCTGATAGTGGACCATAAGAAGTGTCAACATCGACCTTGATCTTCCTCCTCGCTACTCGAACTAAACGAGGTGTAGCTGGAACTTGTATCGATGTCGCTCGCATCGGCAACCATGGCTCGTGGCTTGTACTTGTGCTTGTGGCCACCGTGCTTCTTCTTGTACTCGTCCTTGCTCTTGTGCTTGCCGCGGTAGTTGTTCCTGGATCGGTTCTTGTGGTCATCCCTCAAGCGGTTCTTGTGCTCATTCTTGGGCTCAGCTAGCTCCAGACACTGGGCGATAAAGTGCCCCATCTTGCCGCACCTATAGTATGTACTCCCGACGTGCCTTGTACCCTTGCGGTTTTTGTACATGCACCGAAACCTCCTGCTCAGCAACGCGAGATCATCCTCGCTCAGCACCTGTCACACCCGGATTTACACAGAAACCCGAATGCTACTATATGTGTGCCCAGGAAGTCCGCAGAACACATATAACTAACAAATATGATAAATAGAGTACATATGCTAAATTCAGCCGGGGAAAATAGTTAAGGGAGGAAAAACGGACTCGGGCCGCAGAAACTTTTCTAGAGCTCCAAACACAGCGATTCAAATTCGAATTTAAACAGAATTTAAATTCCAACTGAACCACACACAAACAAAACACAATGCAGCCAGCATGAATGCAACAAAAATGTTTCTAACCTTATATTAAATTTTATTTCTCATAAATAATTTATTTT
>OAMR01000255.1:21100-31893 GCA_900205405.1 Echinochloa crus-galli | reverse complement strand
GTCAGACCCCTCCCCTACCTCCCGACCGAGTTCGGCCCGGCCACGGAGTCCGGTACGGCCACGGCACGCACGCCGAGGTCCACCGGGACTCTCCTCGGCCGCCCTATAAAACCCGAGGCCCCGCCGCCTCCTAACCCCCACCTCAATCCGCGCCGCCAACCCTAGCCGAGCTCGCAGCGCCGCCATAGCCGCTGCCGTCTCCGAGCTTGCCGCCGCCGTCGATCTATCGTCTCGCCGCCATTCCGTCCAAATTGACCGCCGGGGAAGCTTCGCTAGGAGGTACGCTTGCTCCCGAGCCCATTCTCGTCTTTTCCCGAGCTCTGTAGCGCCGCCCCCGCGCCGAGCTGCCCTCGCCGGAGTCCGCCGCCGCCATTGCTCGTCGACCGCCGCTTCTGCTGCTTCGCCGCCGACGAGATCCACCACGCTCGACTCGCCGTCGTCCCGCGCACCCGTAGCGCCAAGTCCGGACCCGAACCGTGCCCCGTAGCGCTTTTGCGCGTTTCACCGGCGAAGCGCCGCCGCCGCTGCTCAGCGCCGCCGCCAGTCAGCGCCGCCGCCGACTACCCCCTCCCCTGGATCTAATCCCCGCCGTCCAAACCAAATCCAGCGGCCCAGATTGAACCCAGCTGAATCAAACCCGATTCAATACCGGTCAATCCCGGTCAACCATGGCCGTTTTGCAAAAGAGCCCCTGACCTTTTTCAAAATTAACCCGCGGTCCAGATCTATTCAAAAATAATTAGATTTAAGTCCTGATTTTTACAGCAAACCCCCTATCTTATTTAAAAATAGCACCCGAGGTCCTGTGTTGGTTAATTTGCGAATAAACCCTCCTATTTTAATATAAAATTATGTTTTAGCCCCTGAGTTTTTGCAAATAGGCCCCTGGAACTTTTAAAGCTTTGCCAGCAAGCCCTCGAACCTTAGAAAAGCCATATCTTTCTCGTTTTAGCTCCGATTTAAGTGATTTTCACGCTCACGTGTTCGTAGCGAAGCGTAGATTAGTTTCTAAGCCTTCTTTTGTTCTGTTTTTACTGTTTGGTGTACTGTTCTAATAGAATACTATTGTTTGCATGTACTGGCTTGCGTGGATGCTTGTGTGTTGTTTCGTGAGTCCAGTCAGTGAGCCGTATGCGCTTGAGTTCGAGGGTTACGAGGAGCAGGACTAGCAGTAGCAGCAGTTTGACGAAGGCAAGTATAGCACAGACAATCCTTGCTACCTAAACACACTTCTTACATTATTTACTGCATACGCATGTGTCTAAATTGTTACCCTTTTTAAGGTTGTACCTAGCTTTGTTTATCCTATACCTTGATTACCTTGGGTTATTGTATTTGGGTAGAAGTTTGCTAGGAGTAGCTACTGTCACCTTTGCTTAACTGTTAATCTTGACTTAATGGTTCACGTCAACGTTAATGGTAAAACTTGCTTTTTAGCAACATGGATCAGGGAGCTAGGGCATACGCTTCATGCTTGGCCCTAGTGTCTCTCCGTAAGGACTGGTTCTTAAAGCGGCAACCCAGGAACCTGTCGCCGCCGCTGTAACTATAATGGCTCTGGTCTTGGACAAGTAACTTGTACGGCTCTAGCTTGACAGTAGTTACCGACGGGCCGACGGCGTTATGGGAAGCACTCGTGAGAGTATGGTTTGATCCACCAAGGACGGGGGTACCGTCGGCTATGCCTCGTTAGGCACAGTCCCGTGTTGGGAGCCACCGTATGGCGGGGGTTCCACACGTTGCACTATTTATTTTGTTGTTGTTGATATTCTTTACCGGATTGGACGCCATTGACCCCCCTCGTGCTGCGGCACGGGCGTAAGTCAGTCTCGATGCCTTGGGTCATGCTGCCTAGGTTGTACCATAACGGCTACTATTTCGTTAGGGAGTCTTGTGAAAAGCCTCGTAGCGTCCCTATGCAGTCACACCTCGGAAGTGTTGATGTGCGTGGTTGGGTGCAAAGTTCCTTTGAACTTTTACGCGACTGGTGGGAAAAGGGCGAAACCTCTGCAGAGTGTAAAACCTATCATGATAGCCTTGCTCAGGGTCACGAGCGGCCTGGATCCTTTTTGATTAGAAGATAATGTTTATTTATGCTTAATGACACTTACACTTTATTAATTGGGTACTGTGTTCAACCAGTCGGTGTCCCCGTGGGTTATCGTTATCGGCTTCGTCTTCGTTTAGAGAGAATTAATAATGAGACTTCCGCTGTTTTATTCATTTATTCGAGTCAAACTCTGATGTAGAACCATTTATTTTATTCGAGCATTGTATTCTGTTATCATATTTGTTCGCTATATGTGTAATGACTTCCTGGGAACACATATGGCCGCATTTCGGGTTTCTGTGTGAATCCGGGTGTGACACCCTAATTCTGTAGGACCAAACCACATACATATGGAGGCCCGTAGCTCGAGATCCGCTCATTTTCGGTGAAACTTCGCCGCCAGCCGAGCGGCGCCGCCGCGTTTTGACCACTGTCGGCGACCAAACACCCCCATCTAACCCCGACCGTTAGATCCAAAACCCACGACCTAGATTAGATTTGACCAAAGTCAGATACTGGTCAATCTTGCTCCACCCTAGTAAATTTGCTAAAGAGCCCCTCGCCTTTCTGGAAATCCACCCGCCGTCCAATGCCGTTCAAAAATATTTACCAATAGGTCATGTTTAATTCGAAAAAACCCCCTGAGCTTCTTTATATTAGTCCTCGTAGTTTTAATCATAATTATGTTTATGTCCTCAGTTTTTCACAAATCAGCCCCTGGAAACTTTTGAACCTCGCCAGCAAGTCCCTGAATCTTAGAAAAGTCTTATCTTTCTCGTTTTAGCTCCGATTAGTGTGATTCTCGCGGTCATGTGTTCGTAGCAAAGCTTAGATTAGTTTTATAGCCTTCTTTTGTTCTATTTCTACTGATTGGTGTACTGTTCTAATATAGTAATCTTATTTGCATGTATTGGCTTGTGTGAATGCTTGTGTGGTGATTCGTGTCCAGCCGGTGAGCCGTTCGTGTTCGAGTTCGGGTTCGAGGTGGACTTTTAGGAGCAGGACCAGCAGCAACACTTTGAGAAAGGCAAGTTATATCATGGACAATCCTTGCTATCTACCCACTTTGTAATACTTTATTTCATATATGCATGTGTCAAAATTGATGTACCTCTAAGGTTGTACCTAGTCTTGTTTATCCTGTCCTTTGATATCCCCGGGTTTATGCATATGGGTAGATCTTTGCTATGCGCAACTACTATCACCATTGGTTAATTGTTAATTTTGACTTAATGGTTCACTTCAACATGATGATAAAACTTGTTTTTTAGCAACTTGGTTTAGGGAGCTAGAGCATGTGCTTCGTGCTTTGCTCTAGTGTCTCTCCGTAAGGTCTGGTTCTTAAAGCAGCAACCCAGGAGCCTGTCGCCACCACTAGAACTATTATGGCTCTGGTCTTGGTCGAGTAGCTTGTACGTCTCTAGCTTGCCAGTGGTTACCGATAGGCCGATGGCGTTAGGGGAAGCAAGGCACGGGGTGTTTCCTGATTTCATTGAGGACGGGTGATCCGTTGGCTATGTCTCGTTAGGCACAGTCCCATGTTGGGAGTCCCTGTGATGGGGAAATCCACACATTGTGCAATGTTGGGGTGTGACGCTCGCGCTCTGGACGCCATTGACCCCCTTATGGTGTGACTCTGTAAGCGTCAGTCAATCTCGGTGCCTAGGGTCTCACCACCTTATTGTACCTTAGCGGCTACTGTCTTGTTAGCGTGTCCTATGAAAAGCCTCGTAGCGTCCCTATGCGGTCACACCTCGGAAGTGTGATTTGTGAGGTCTAATCGACCTCCGCATGGTTGGGTTTAAAGTTCTTTTGAACTTTTACGCGACTGGTGGGTAAAGGGTGAAACCTCTGCAGAGTGTAAATCTATCATTATAGCCTTCCTAGGGTCACGAGTGGCCTGGATCCTTTTTTATTAGAAGATGATGTTATTTATGCTTAATTTTCAATTATACTTTATTAATTGGGTTTGCAACTGGGATTCATTTAATTGTAGTAACTTGGATCATGATAAAATGAATCAACTAAAAGTGCTAATGCAGTTCGCCATGTCTAGTCTTATTTTGAGCCTTCATACACCTGTGTTATACTTGCTAAGTAAATGCTTTACTTACACTTGCCATTTATTCAACAAAATACCAGATGGGTAACAAACTGGCATGTGCATGAGTCTGCTGCTAAGTTTCCATAAGATCTGTCGTACTACTGAGTTGTGGTCTCCTAGTCAGAGTCCCTATGGATTGCGGCTTCGCTTAGTTGAGAGTTATTAGACTTCTGTTATATGGTGTAGGATCTAGGATTACCGACTAGAGGGGGGTGAATAGGCAGTTTTGAGAACTTCAATCACAACACTAGAGAAATTTAATTAGAACCACAGGGGGAATTAAATGTCTAGCTACTCTAACCCTATGTTGATGGTTTTGCAATCTAGGATGACAAGATAAGAATCAATCTCTATGAAATTAACTTGTTTCAAGTAAATAATCAAGATAATAAGCAAGCAATAAGAACAAGTGACACAAGAACTTATCCCGTGGTATCGATGACTTGCCGGTCACCCCTAATCCACGTTGAGATGGATTCAATGTTCAACCGCTCCTCTATCAAGTCTCCACTTGATGTATGAGCCGGTTAGAACCAACGAACCGCTCCAAATCTCGATTCCACTAGAGTTGCTCTTTACCGCTCCGGTGAGGTGAGCACAATGACCTCTCATAACCAACCTCCACGGCAACTTCACAATCTTCTTGAAGTGCTCGATGGAATCACCATCTCCAAGCCGTCTAGGAGGCGGCAACCTCCAAGAGTAACAAATCAATGACCTTGCTTGAAGTCTCCTTAGTGCCACAAAGCTCAAACTCTTGATGCAATGCACTAGGATCCTCTCAATCTCACAAAGATGCAACCACTAAACCAAGTGAGTAAGAGAGAGGATGGGAATGCTCAGATGTGTCAAGGAAGCTTTCAAATGGGCCAAGACAGCCTTCCCAACCCCGGGGGTGGAGTATAAATACTCACCCCCTCGAAATCTAGCCGTTACGTTCAAAATAGGGCACTGGCGGACTGTCCGCCTCATACCTGGCGGACTGTCCGCCTCATACCTGGCGGACTGTCCGCCCTTCAAAACCAACGGCTACAACGTGTGTCAGATGGTGTCAGAACTAGCCGTTACGGACCTGCGGACCGTCCGCCATACAGGCGCGGACCGTCCGCCAGGCCATGAGAAACTATCACAAGTTTGCCTGCGGACCGTCCGCCTCACAAAAGTCTTCTAGAACACTCGGAAACGCTTCTGTGTTGATGGTCCGCCAAAACGGTCCGCCACACATTACTTGTACTGCGGACAGTCCGCCATTCATGGCCGGACAGTCCGCCTCTCATTTTTCAGCGGATCACATTTCATACTTAGACAAAATTATCACACGGAAAAAGCCTTCGGACCGTCCGCCACACCAAGACGCGGACTGTCCGGACCCCCCAGACAGTCCGCCACTGGCCACGCGGACAGTCTGCCAGGATGCAGTGAGCCCTCCCCACGATAGTTTTTTGCTTCTTGTATTTCCCACTTTCACAAACGTTGTTAGCCCTCATGCATGCAATGCAATTGTTTGAGTAAAATGGCATCATGGACTCGTCAAGCCAAGGACATTGACCCCTCTTGATAGTATGGCTATCTAGCCTATAATCCGGTCAATGTTCATCCACTAACCACCGCTTGACCGGTACAATAGAATACCCTATCTTATACCTTTGCCTTTAGCTCCTTTCGGTCCTTATCACACCCATCATGATCATGACATACCGCAAGAGCTCATCCAATCCCAAAGACTAACCTGTTCTCATATCTCAATGAAATTGTTAGTCCATTTTGATTGTCATTAATTACCAAAACATAAATTATTTGGCCTAGATGCTTTCAATCTCCCCTTTTTGGTAATTGATGACAATCATTTTAAGAAGTGGTATGAGATAGGTTTTGGATTTTGAAATCACTTACTCCTTTCATTTGAGTCAATGGAATAGATAGAGTGAATGAGTTTGAAAAACCGAAGAATAGGAGAACTGCCCCTACATATGTGCATGAGTGCATTCATTTGACATATTTGATTATGAATTTTGGCGGAATTTCCCCTACAATTGAAAATTGAGACACAAGAGCATATATATATATATATATGTATATTTAACAAAGCTTATAAAAAACAAGATAGCATTAGCTTCAAATTTTCAAGCATAGATTTTGCCAGCACATCATAGTTCACACCATAAAATTAAGCATCATAAACCATAGTTCACAAGCAAACCACACAAAGAGTAATAATTATTACACACCAAGGTTTATGCAATGCCAAAAGTAAATATGCAAATGCAAATGTTTTCATGCTCCATCCATGATCATGATCTTCAATGGGGCTTCCTCTTCATCACTTCTTCAATTTCTCCCCCTTTGTCATCAAATGACACAAAAAGGGAGCTCTAGTCCTGCTGAGGCGGTGGAGGAGGAGGCCGAGGGTAGATAGAGTAGAAGTGGCCACTGAAATCAGTGAAATCCTGCTCGAGCTGCTGCTGTCTTGCCATGATGTCCTGCTCAGAAAGGGCTAGCTGATCAAATCGGGCATTCATAGCATCAAACTGCTGCTACATGCCATACTGCATAGTGTGAAAAGAATTGTTGATCTGCTGCCCATAGGCCTAAAAGTGAGCCTCAAAGCGAGTCTGCATCTGCTGAAACTGAGAGGTCATGTGCTGCTGCATGGAGGCAAAGTATGGGACAAAATAGCCCTGAGGTGGTGCCCACTATGGTGCTGCCTGTGGCTGAGCTGCAGGTGGTGGTGGTGGTGGCATGGACTGCTCATGTGCTGCTCCTGCTACCCCTGCTTCCTCTTCCTCTTCATAACCTGCATCCCCCCATGCTTCATCTTCATCACCAGGCAGGTAGGCAGTCAAATCCCTCTCAAGAAACCCTCTGTCATTCTTGAAAGGACTGTAGAGTGTATGTTTTTCATTGCAAGGGCCCCTGAACTTGGTTTTTGCCAGAATAAGAGACATGATGTATGGAGCAAAGTAAAGATTTATCTCAAAATTAGTCTTGTTGTCCAGAATTTGACCCATGATCAGGTTGACTACATCAATTTTGTCACCGGCCATGACATGCTTAACAAAGTTTCTGTGCCATCCAACAAAAGCCTCTTTGTAACTACTCTTAGGGAGCACTGTGGCCTTGGCAATATTTAGCAAGACTACTGGATGGTGCCTGAGACCAGTGATCCTCTCATACACCCTGTTGATGCCCGTCCTATTTGGCTCATAGAACCTCACAATCTCATCCACCTCCAATGGATTCTCATCAAGAATGTCATATGTGGGATCAGTGGTGAGAAAAGTGTAGTCTAATTTATTTACCTATGCAAATTCAGCGAATGTGGCCTCATATCTCCTTCTCTATTATGCAACCACTAAATCAACTGAGTGAGAGAAAGGATGGGAAATGCTCAAATGTATCAAGGAAGCTTTCAAATGGGCCAAGAGAGCCTTCCCAACCCCGGGGGTTTGATATCCGACCTCAAGCCAGACCATAGGGACCACTCCTCCATAGGCATCCTTGAGCATAGCGCGCACCCTTCAGTCATACCACCCATCCTGGTTGAACTCGTGGTCGGGGTCTTCACCTGAGAACCCAAAGTCTGTCCCCAAGGAAATGGGACAGGTCCACGTCACCAACCATAATATGAAGCAAGCTTTAAAGTGGCCTAATCTAGTAATAAAATATTCAAGGAATAAAAGCTGGGGGTTCCCTATGCGAGCAGCAGCAATAAACCCAAGTTCATCTCATCACCAGCACCTTTCCTCACCAGAGAGATCACACTCCCCAAAACCCACCATCAGCCTCACAACCACATCGGGCTCTTGCCACAGCAGGTTCCCGCAAACATCATCCACCAACGCCTTTCGCTCACTAGTTGACTCGGTGAGCTCCCTCCCACCTTGTCTCATCAGCAACGCTGGACCAATCTCTCATAACCCAAATCAAAGGATGACGTAAGAAAGCAGATTCCCATGCTAGTCGGAACTTATCAGAAGCGGGTCGTCCGTAACCGTGGACACGGCTATACGTATAGTTTACACTCTGCAGAGGTGGCACTCCAGGAATCCATCCGGGCTGCAAGGCTAGTCCGCAACCAACCTGAGACACAGCCCACAGCAAAGACCCTAAACAGTAACGGCGCCAATCCTGTCTCCCTGGGCTCGGGAAACATCCGATCTAACATCTGCCCCAGGGTCGTGAAACCTTCCCACCGGGGCCAGTCGGGGGCCGTGGTAAATCAGGGAGATTACGCCGCAACGAATCCCCCCTACACATATCAAACTCGATTCTCCTACAGTCTCGGCGCCGCACTAGAGTAGGCTTGCTGGAACCCTCCCCATACTGGGTAGATGGTGAGCACGGTATTCCCACGTCCAAAGGTGGAACTCGACTCGGTCCTTAATTGTCGGTAAAGCGAGTATCAGCGTCATAAGCGATCCGCCGCAACGGTCCGCAATCGGCACCCATAACAGGTATAGCCGCCCAAACTCCTCAAGTAACCAATATCCAAGAACCATGTACCCGCAACAGGTACTCCGTAGGAACTGCCCGAGTGCAGCCCCTCAGCACCTCGATCAAACGATCGAGTTGTTATTACTCGCTTACACCGCCTAGCTGCGGGCATGAACCTGGGCAAAAGTCTTCGTCAAAGCACTTGTCATAGTGGTCTGGCTCCTCCTGACTCTCCGGAACTCCTAGGGTCGCGGAAAATAAAATAAGACGCGACTACTAGCAAAAAAACACCAAGACAGTGATGAAAGGAGTCCCAAAGAACACCAAACTCTACACTAACGCGTAGGTCATGATTTTAGAAAAATATAGAAACTGGTTTCATATTTTTCTGAGCTACGGTTGATTTTACTAGAGGCCAAGGTATGTTTTTCTTTGAACTAGAATCATTTTCTGAAAATATTAAATAATTTCCGAAAAATAAAACAGACATAAATTAGCCTGCTGACGTCAGCATGGTCATGCTGACGTCAGCAGTGGGGGTCCGCCTAGGATGACGTCAGCAGTGGACCCTGCTGACGTCAGCGTTGACTGGTCAACGGTCAACGGGTCAACGGTCAACGGTAAGCGGTCAACGGTCAACGGTCAGCTCTGGTCAGTGGGCCCAGGTGGTCAGTGACACATAGTGTATGACATGTGGGCCCCATACGTCAGCGCAGTTATTAGAAAAAGAAAAAGATTAAACAACGCTGGGCTGAAACTGGGCCGAAAGATGGATGGGCTCAGAAAGTTCAAGGATGCAAACCAGACTTAAGCGCAAGATTAGGCCCACGAAGGGGGTGCTGCTGGATCTGCCCTGGTGGACCCGGTCCACCGTGAGCCGTGAGTGCGGTGCACGTGAACCAGGCGCACGGGATCAAATTGTGGCCGACTCGGGATTTTCTTTGACGTGCTGTGCGTAGTGTTGGTGTGGTCCGGGGTGTGGCCTGGCCACGCCGCGACGCGGGCATGCGCGGCGCGCTCCAGCGCTCGGCCGGCGGCGCTGTTTTCGCGGCGAACGGCGAGGGGAAAGGCCGGCGAGGCTCGGGATCGGCGGCTTCGGCTCGGCTAGGGTTTCGCGAGGTCAATCGGTAGGAAAAAGGTGGGGGCTTGGCTGCGGCTTGGGCTTCCCGACGTGAGCGTCAGCGGCGCGGCTATGGCGCCACGGCGGCCGGCGCGCTCACGCGGTCGTGGACGGGGTTTGGCTCGGCTGCAAGGGCTCGCGCACGCGCGACACCAGCGCGTGCTGGAACAGCCTTGGCTGCTGCTCGGTCGACGGCGGTTGCGGGTGCGACAGCGGCGCGACGGGTTCCTGCAGAAGATCACGGCCACGACTCGAAGGTCGGGTCCCAGAGAGGCTAGCAACACACGCGCGGCGGCGCTCGGCCGGAGACAGGGGAGAAAGGGGGGCTTTCGTGGGTGGCTCACCTAGGGGCAAGTCGGCGTACGCAGCAGCTCGGGGAAGGCTCGCGGTGCTCCTCCGGTGCTCGTGCTCCTCTACTCATCCTTGGTCCGGCTCGGTGTCGGCGGCTCCGCGGGCGGCAGCGCTCCGGTCTTCGGCGTCGGCTTCCTTCCTCGGCTTCCCTTCTCCCTCCTCCGACTCCTCCCGCCTCCTCTCACCCTCGGCTTCTACTTGGAGACGAAGGAAACCCCGAAGGGCTACGGTGGCTAGGGCTGGGAGAGGCTCGGCAGGGGTTTAAGTAGGGCGGCGACTGCTAGGGCTCCGCGGGGCGGACGGCTCGCGATTTGGGCGTTCGTGCCCTTTCTACGTGGCGGCATCGCGACGGGCCGCGAGCGCAGCGACGGGATTGGCTCGGCGCTCACGGGCACGGGAGCAGAGAGAGTAGCGCGCGCAGCGGCGAAAAGCAGAGAGGGGAGTCGGTTGGGGAAGACGACACTGTGCGGCGAGTGTCACTGACAGGCGGGGTCGGCCGGTCAGTGGGAGATGTGGGACGCGGGGGCGACGTGGCGAAGGGCTGGGCCGCTGCTGGGCCGCAAGGCCGGCTGGGCCGGTTGGCTTGCACAAAATTCACCAAAAATTTTTAAATTCACATTTTTGCATTCAACAAATCCTATAGGAATTTTTAGGGTCGTTACAGTCTCCCCCCTCACAAGAATCTCGTCCTCGAGATTTGTGGTTACCTATGGTTTAAACAAATGGGGGTATCT
>OAMR01000276.1:1650894-1699734 GCA_900205405.1 Echinochloa crus-galli | reverse complement strand
CATGACCTAACTAGGCTCAAAAGATTCGTCTCGTCATGTACATCAAAACCATATACTTAGTTTTTTTATTTACCCACGTTTAGTGTTCCATTCACGAGGAGAGAGATTTGATGTGATTTGACGTGATAGGTGGATAGTGAAGTTTGGAGAGAGATTTTTTTTCCATTTCTATGTTCGTTTACACGGTGAATTGGGATCTAAATCAGGCCCAGGTCCAAATTTAAGGAACAGCACAGATTCCAATTCCACCCATTGTTTAATTCATATTAACACTCTTTTGCCCAATCTAGATTGATTAAGGTTCGGTTTTAATCCTTTGCACGATAAAATCATGTTCCTCTACATAGCCGAATTCGAGTCGATCTAGATTGCCACGTGTCGCGGGTTCAAGCCTGTTGATTGTGCATGGATCTTGACAGAGCCGGGTATCATGCGGTAGATGCAGGTTTTTGGGTCGTTTTAGAACTAATCATCCGGTGGATTAGAGCTCGAGATCGATCTGATAGGTCCATCATCGTTGACAGAGCTTGTTCCTTCTTCGAGAACCCGAATCGCTGTCTAGCCGTATTCGGCAGTCCTTAACGAGTGAAACGGTTCGCGAGTTTGCTTTAGACAATGCATGCTTTTAGCCTTTCATGATTAGATTGTATCATGCGGTGGATTGATCTAATTTGGTTGGTGGCGTGGTTTCAAAACAAGTCGTATCAGCGGTGGGATTAACTTGTTTGTTATTACGCTTGACAACATTTTGTAATCGTAGTCGATTAGGAATCGTGTCAAAGTCTGGGTATAAATATAAACCCATGACAATTGTAATCGACATCGAACAATCTTACAACAAACCGGCCTCGCGCCACCTCTTCGAGTCCTTTAATCGTGTCGTCGAGTTCTTCGAGGGGAATCATCGATCCGTCGACCTCCGTAAGTACCGGCAACCTTGTATCATGTCTAGTATCATGCGGTGGATTTAAGCGTGGTTCAAGAAGGTTCCTCTGTTAGGTCATGAGCCATGCGGTGGGCTAAGATCTAGTATGGACCAAATTATCGGCTCTGTTAGATTTCGGCAAGATCTAACAGATTCATTAAGTTACCCCGTGTTGCTCCTTTTTTACTATGTGCTTAATTCATGCAACACACCCTTGCCCAATCTAGACTGGTCGGGTTCGGTTCTAGACCGCAAAACGATGAAAGAACCGCGGCGTCCATATAGCCCATATAGCCGAATTCGAAACAGTCTAGGTTGCCACGTGTCGCGGGTTCGAGCTTGTCGGTATAGATCTAGATTGCCACGTGTCGCGGGTTCAAGCCTGTCGATTGTGCATGGATCTTGACAGAGCCGGGTATCATGCGGTAGATGCAGGTTTTTGGATCGTCTTAGAGCTAATCATCCGGAGGATTAGAATTCGATTCGATCTGATAGATTTACCTTTACCGATTAGGCTTGTTCCTTCGCCATGGATCCCGATTCGGCTAAATAGCCGCATTCGGTAGTGCTCTCACGAGTGAACGTGTGTTCGTGGGTTTGCATTGAACAATGAATGCTTTTAGCCTTTCACGATTAGATTGTATCATGCGGTGGATTGATCTAATCTGATTAGTGGCGTGGTCACAAACAAGTCGTATCATGCGGTGGATTAACTTGTTTGCTATCATGCTTGACGGGTGCTGCTTTCGGCCTATGCATTCTTTGTTTACTGCGAATTTATGATCATGTTTCACCCTTTTATTTATCTATCATGCTCTGTTTCTCGTTAATCGGCTATGAGTACGTGTTCATTCGGTTGAAAGCCGATCTTTCGTCATGCTTACGTCACGCATTCGGCAGTGCGCTCCTTGCGTGCCTTGCCGATTGCCGAATGAGGTTTTAACTGCCGACAGATAGCTTCCCTGTAGCTATATATTGGGGGCAAAGGCCAGTTCTTGAAAGCATCTTGCCACTCATGAGGTCTTGTCAGTGAAATCTTAAAAGGAATCCGCTGAGATTCGGCCGCAATGATTTCAGAAGGATCTGAATCTCCTACGGGACCGAGGAAATAGGATGGAGATTTTTCCTCAACAGGGATGAGGATTTCGGCAGCTAGGGCCTATCAAAGGGGATGAGAAGAAATTTAAAATATCTTACTAATCCTTGTCAAAATAGCGGCTTGCTGTGTGCTTGGCGTAGACTGCAGATTTTACGTCAACACAAGTTCAAAATGAATTGTTAACAGACATACGCCAAACATGACTAGGCCAGAAAGTGGTTAAAAAAAGGAAAAGGTCCTTTCGAGCTCCCTAATGTATCTTTGTAGTCTGACTTTCATCCTTTATATAGAAAACTAGGTATTACTCATCCTTTAACTTTAAGATCCGGTTACGGTCCCCTGGATTTATTGAACATGATTTTGGGTGACATGGTGAAACGTCAGTTGTCCAATGTAGCATCATGTCAGCCTTGAGACATCTAAGTTGGACTACGCTAATAGTTCAGGGTCAAACTCTATAAAAATTATTTCTCAAAAATTTATCCAAACATTTTAAAAATTGCAATTAAAAATACTAAAATCCAATTTAACCTCAGAAAATCATAGAAATTTTCTTTAATCCGGGAAAATATATTATCTAGTTCAAGTTTATTTTCCTAAAATCATACTCTATCTTATGGCAACTAGCTTGCAAATTTTTATGTTCGTATGATCTCCTTTGTGTGTTTATTTTGTAATAGATGCTTGGCTTGTCTGTTATAATTAGTCAATACATTGTTTGGGTTGTTGTCACATCAAACTGCAGACAAAAAGCCCAAAGGGGCATTAACGGTTCCAGCAGAGGCACACAACGGATCCATTATTAGTTACGATGGGAGAAAGGCTGCAACAACTCTCGTCATTAGATTGACATCAAAGGGGTAAAAGCTTTGACTGATACATAGGCTACAAAACCATACGATTGTCGCGGAGACACTCCTTATAGAAAATCTCTTTATATAGTTATTTGTATTTTTGTAACAAAAAAGTAATAATGCTTAACCAAACGGAACACAATTTTGAAAAGAGAACTATGACAAAGAAATATAGCTTAATTGTCTCGGTGGCGGTTCTCCGGTTCCATTGTTTAGTTTTTGGATAGTTAGCAAAGCCCTACGAAAGAGTAAAAAGATAACTTTAATAATAAAATTATATCAATAAGGACATCATGGTCTTATAAGACTATAATTGTCATTAACTATTAAATTAGATGGAACCACAAAAATACAAAACATAATGATGTTGAAGCATATAATCAAAAAGGGAAAAATGTTTACCCAAACAACTTACTTTGTCTGTTTGATCTGCTATACAAAATACGGAGTCACATCATTTTGCTTAAATTCAACCCTAACCACCCACCCCAACAAAAACAAAATTGTAGGATGATGCATGATCTTGTTACCTACAATAAATAATATCTTCAGAAATTTGTGGATATTTTTTGCACATTTTATATCTCCAAAATTAAAATAATATTAATTGCTTCCAATTGATGAAAATAATCCCGAAATAAAAATATCTGAATTCTTTCTTTTTCAAATAGGGTATACTGCCAAGTAGCAGCCCACAAAGTTGAAATCTAAACACTACTTGCATGAGGAGAAACGTCCGAATAAATTTCATTAGGAGGTGTAGTTATCCTATTTGACTAGTTTTATGGGGTTGCAAATAGACTAGACATTTTGTATAGAGATTATGTTCTCCTGTACTTAACCGAGAAGAATAACTATTATAGGTAGTAGAATGCATTTTCCTAAGCAAAACTATTAGTAGTACCTCAAACCTCTCAACAACCCAAACATAAACTCCATTCAAACCAAACTCTACAGATGACCCTTCCATATACCCAAAGCTTAAAACACATCAGAGACTTGAATTTTAGATTTTAGACTAGAAAACCTATCGATACTCAAATAGTACACTACTCTCTAGTTATGGGAGGAATCCCTGGTGGGATTTATTGCCTTTTAAAGACAAGGAGTAGAACTTTTGTATACAAAAAAATTATAAAAAAAATAGGAAAACATCTTGTAACACGCATGTCTTCATGAGCAGTGCAGATACTTTTGCAAATTTTAGACGATGCTTTGCTCCATCCATACATATGTTTAAAAAAACAAAGATGCCTTACACTCATAAAGTGACATATAGACAAAACAAATAATTTATTACACTCACAATACCTGTGCTAGCAAAAAAGAATATGAAAATATAAGAATTACTATTTTCATAATTTCAATCATCACATTATATCACATACGTGCATGCATACAAACAACACAACAAGAAAGCATTGAGAGGACTGATTAACATTGAGTTGACTTGTTAATTCAACAGAGACTCCGTTGTTCTTAGATTATGTAGTGCTTCCACCACTAATTTTGCAAAACGCAAAGATTACTTGAAATACAAACAATCTAAATTATATATCTTACTAATCCTTGTCAAAATAGTGGAAGCCACATATCACTGTATTGGACTATGGCTAGTCAAGGATAAGGATAGGCTATCAGTACTATTAACAGTTTTAAACACGAGTATAATTATGTATGTTATTTAGCTAAATTGTGCTGAAGCAACTGTAGTACTTGAATAGTAACATGTGTTTCTTGACATTTACACAGAAATGAAACATGAAGCGGCAAGCAGTGAAGTATCCCCTGGTACCCTGCGCCTCTCTTATACTAATCGAAATCAAGACTAACTAAACTTGCCTAAAATTTCCTAACGTGGGGAAAGGGAAGATCATGAAAATTAGCTCTCAGATGCCTGACCACAAGCGTAACGATCTTGGAAATTACTGAACCAGATCTATCTCCAAATACGCACCCAATCCCTATTTGGAGTAATTTCAATTTCCATCATTACAAAAATCAAAGAAAACCAATTCATGCATGCAGCTATTGTACGCATTGCATTGCGTATGACTGAAGATAATAACAGTCAGCATGTTTGATTAGGTAAGAGAAGAGATCATTGCATTGTATATCTATCCATTCCGAGAGGAAGGAGGTATGCATGTGAGAGATCATCCTTCGAGGCCGAAAACTTCTAGCAAGAGAAAACGTGTTGACTGTGATTTTCTTAGATCATGTAGTGCTTCCACCATTAACCTTGCAAGTACACAAAGATTATTTGAAATACATACAATGTAATGTATGTGGCAGAGATTAAAAAAATGACATTTGACAAAGTATATAGCATAGGCCATTTCCACAAGAAATCGTGTGTGGCACAAAGTAAGGGGTTGTTTTGCCCGGCTCCGCTCCAACTTTTACCACTCCGCTCTTAATATTTTTACGAAAACACGTGTAGGTCAAAGTTTTACAGCTCCAAGAAAAAAGTGAAGTTGGAGGTCAACTCCAGGTAAAACATAGAGCACCTCAAAGGGTGCTTCAGAAACAAAGATTTCATACCTTTTCATGGAGTTAGGGTGAAATTACCCACCATTTCCATCGATTAAGATACTGTTTCACGTAAGAAAAAGACGACACCCGAACGGCCAAAACCCCTCCCTCGCGTTGCTTTTTTTCGGCGCTTTTTTTTCTTTTTTTTTCCCGGCGCCTCCCTCCTCCCAGCGTGGCTTTTTTTCCTTTTTTCTGCCACCTTCCTCCTTTCGGTCGTTTCTTTGTTCGGCACTGCAGGAGTGTGTACTGTAGCGGCGTGTACTGTAGCAGCATGAAAAAAAATCCCAGACCAACAAAACTAATGTAAGGGCAAGAAGGACATTTCCAATCAAAACCTATATTTTCTAGAGCTGGAGTTGCAGTTGTAGCCAAACACATTGATCTAGATCCGTATATATTGATGTAGGCGGAGTGGAGCTGAAAAAGATGGAGTTGCTAGAGCTGGCGCTGGTTTTTGTGGAGTGGAGCTCTCCCAAACAGGCCCTAAATCACATGAAGTCCAACCTTTCTACTTTAGAAAAGTTGTGTTACTTTAAAGTTTGCATATTATGACAAAAAAGATAGACCAGTAATGGACATTTGAAAGATAGATCTGCATAGTTGCTATAAGTCATTAAACACATACACCTAAAAACAACAAATAAGAGAACGTTTGCACAACATGATAAAATAGGTACACTAATGCCTCACTCACATCATAAATCATGGGAATATTTTTGTTTAATTAGCTATTCTCTAGCACTATATATATCGATGGGCTTCAATTTGTCTAGAACATTAGCCCTCTACCACCATATTAACCTGTGTATATGGCCATTGAATATATATAAACCGAATCAAAAAAGAATATATACTAATACGGTAATAGATAAGTATGAACATCATGCAACTGATGAATGACAACAATATTACTAGTTCAAAATATCTGAATTTAAAGCTTGTCCACAAAAGTAGATATTTTTGCAATTCCACTTGTTGCTCTACAAAAGAAATTACTAGCATTGCTTGAATATCACTTACTAATGTAGGAAAGAAAATATTAGCACTAATCAGATAGGGAAGCAATTTGATTTTACTATCTAATATGTTGTAAATAGAGATCGTGTTAGTGATCTTAATTAGAAACTAATATTAAAATATGTTATTTCTTGTTACATATTCACAACATCTTGTTCGCTAACACATTATTAAAAGAACAATAAGCAATACTTAAGATCAAATAAGTGTTGCTAAGAACCGGAAAACACACAATCTCCAATTGATTGTGCGGATCCTTGAGAACATGCCTCTAGAATATTAACTTTTTTATTTTGTTTCTCCCCATATAGTAGCAATGCTAATCTGTAACCATAGTGCTCACAACATTGAAGAAAATAACAAAGCCCACAAACACAATTGACGTAAAGATTGAAATCAAACAAACTCACTCGTCGACAAATGCCGTCAAGTAACCATTTTAGGGATGTGATTAGTTATAATCATCTGGCTCATCAGTTTCCAGAGTGGGTGGCTCAAAGAAATCCTTCCATTGCAGCTTATGACAAACTCGAAAACTAAATCCTAACCAAGAACAAAGAAATCCGCTAAGGCTCCGTTTGGATGTAGATATTAGAGGGCTTAGCATTGAATTGGTTTCAATATCAAATCAAACCAATATCAAATCAAAGTAGTATTGGTATTATATCACAATACCAAAGCCATTGTTTGGATGTAGATGAATTCACGAGATGAGACAAAACCGAGCAATACGGAGGCGAAGGGATGTGAATTGAGGGAGGGGGTTCTATCAAAGGGCCAATTCCTCTTGGTATTGGATCAAATTTCCAATTCCAATACCAAAAACATCCAAACACTAGGTATTGAAGGTACCTAACTCCAATTCCAAATTCCAGCCTCCAATGTCTACTTCCAAACGGAGCCAAGATCCATCCGACCCAAAGATGACAGATATAATACATCAAGAATTATCTGCAACAATATTTCGTATTGATTTGAAGAAAGTACCATGGGTCAAAAAGCATGTCTTCATATGTGTTAGGGGAGTTTTTTAGGATTACCTCGCAGTCAAGACATGTGATTGTGCCGGTGAGGAACCCGTCTGAGGGTTGTAGTGCGGGGAAGAGGCACTGAGATGAGATGTCCGTATGACTGAAGATAATAACAGTCAGCATGTTTGATTAGGTAAGAGAAGAGATGTCCGGTCGTCCTCCAACTATCACTGAAAGCTCACTTTCATCCCTCAACTACAAAAATGGCCGTCGTCCTCAAACTTTCGTAATCGACTCATTTTCGTTCTTCAGCTGATGTGGCACGCTATGTTGTCATCCAAGTCATCATCCTAGTCAGCTACCCGATCCCGACAAGGTGTCGATGCATCCAATCCGCTGGGCCCCTTCCGGTTCATATTTCTATATTTTAGCTCATGAGGACAGCTACATTGCTACACGTCGTCACCAGTCTTATAAGTTGTTTCATGCAGTGCCACACAAACTTTTACTCATGTGGATGAAAGAGGGCGAGGCGAGAGAACTAGGTTGTTGTTCCGTGAAACAACTACCACATGAGCTAAATTTTAGAGCTATGAGACAACTCTCCGCCATTGTATAAGTTTTGTTGCCATGCAACTGATAACATTTCTTTTTATCACAAATTAAGGATATTGTATTACTAATAGATAACTAAAACAACAATCTATTGTACAGGTGATCTGATAAGTCGTCTGATTATGTGTCGCTATATGAGACCACTTATTAGATGGCACCAACATACTTATCCTGAGGCGATTGTTTCGCGAAAGAACCACTTGTTTTTCTCACCTTACACACACTCTCTCTTATATGATCAAAAATCTTATGTGACAGTACAGAACACAACTTTTCAGATGGTTGACGTGTAACAACATATCTACCCATATAGAAAATTGCATATAAGAGCCCGCAACCAAAAAAACAAAGAGCTTTGCTTCGAGTTCATTTTCTAACAAAACTTGCGTTTCAGCTTTGAAGAAAAATGCATGCCACATTTTATAAAGAAACAAAAAGAGAGCGTTAAAAACCGTATATAGTATATTGATGATATATCGATAAAAAGAATAATAATAACAAATATAAGGTGGAACACTTAAATGTACAAACAGATCGGCCACGCACTCAACACAGCTAGCGTGCCAAGCTAGGCTAGTAGGCCGTGGTACACTCGACGGGGAACCCCGTGTCGTTGAACCGTTTCTGATCCGCGCAGTAGTCGTAGACCATGTTGTCCGCCCGCACCCTCTTCAGCGCCGCCGCGTCCAGCCGCCGGTCGAACCACGGCGACTCCGGCGGCTCGTCGCCGCACCATGCGACGCCCGGCGACGGCGCGCACGGCGTCACGCGGAGGTTCCGGTAGTAGGCGTAGAACGGCGCCTGGTCCCAGTCCGTCTTGACGCGGCCGCCCTGCGTGGCCCAGTCCTCGGCGTCCCACAGGCTCCCCGCCACCCGCAGCCGCTGCCACGTCGGGAACTGCTCGCCGCGGGCGCCGTCGTTCCGGTACGCGCGGATCGGCGTGTCGTCGACCAGGAATCTGCAGAAATGGCGAGCAATTTCATTGTTTTGGTGGTGAGATTAACTGAGATTTGAGGGGAGAGGCGAGACGGCGCGCCGCGGCGGCGAAGACGATGACGATGCTAGCTTACATGATGTACTTGGGGTTCCACTCGACGGAGTAGGTGTGGAAGTCGGTGGTGGGGTCGAACCAGAGGTGGAACTGCTGCTCGCGGCCGCCGGCGCCGTTGACGAAGACGTTGGTGTGGAGCGTGTAGGGCTCGCCGGTGGCGTTGCCGAGGAACTCCATGTCAAGCTCGTCGTGGTACTCCCACGGCACGTCGTCCGGCATCAGCTGCGTGCCGACATGTTAGATCAGTAGACAAGGCAGAGGAGCATCTCAAGACGGCTGCTGGGTTATACAGTAGTACTCCGTACGTACGTAGAAGGTGGCGACGGTGCCGGCGGAGTTGCCGGCGACGAGCTTGATGTCGATGTCGTAGCGGGCGTAGAGGTAGCTGGCGTTGGAGCCGAACCCGGAGCCGCTGGAGCGGTCGAGGCAGAGCGCCAGCGTGTCGGCGTCGCCGTCCATGTAGAAGAAGCTGCAGCCGGAGCCCCAGGTGACCTGGATGTCATCGTACAGGTACGCCGCCGCTCCCCTAGACGACGCCATTGTTATTGCCAGTGCAAACAACGCCAACATCACTTGCATGCGATGCATACAACAAGACGACGTCGACGACGACGACGACGGCAGTGCTGCCATCATGGCTAACCAATCGAGTCCAACCCCTTGTTTCTGGCTTTTCTGTTGCTGCTACTGATGTTCTTGATCGATTTGGGCTCCGGATTTATATATATGGGAGTAAGGGACGGATCGAGACGGTGGTACATCATCACATGGTGAAGCTCTGGCAGGGATCGGAGCAAGCGAGAGTCGTCATGCATGTTCATTCCTCCGAGTATCTGAGAGCGAAGCATCATGTCCATCATGTTAGGATCCATAGGGACGGGATGGAATGCAATGGAATGTCAGGCTGGCTAGCTCGATCCCAATCCCATGGCGTCGGCCCCGTTGACTTGAAATGTAACACCCCATGGCCCCATGCTACGTACTCCGATGTAAACGCGACTAGTAATAATGCCTTAATAATCCGTAATGATTAGGGGTGTGCGTTGGTGAGCTGAACACGTGGAGCAAATGACTTGGGAGCAAAACAGAGCCTAAAATACCTGCGGTCACTGCCGGTCAGCTGTGTAATCTCTGCAGAATATAGACTTCCTGGCTAACTATGCTGCTTTATGATACGTACTGCCACCTTTTCTTTCTGCGAGCCGCGTGCGCTGGAGAGGATTGGGACATTTACCCCTTTTCTTTTCCTAAATAATGCTGGATGTATGTATATAGTCGACTCGACTGAATTCCTGAAAGCGACCGAAACGACGGCAAATCGAATTCATGCGACGCGTAATAATATTTGCTGCCTGCTGATGCCACGCGGAAGCAATCTGTCTGAAGCTGAATTCTGCCGTGTACGTGCAGGTGTCAAGCCGACCGAACAGGACGCGTGCGCATGTGCAGCAAGCAGGTCGAGTCCCGGCGATGCCGATATATCCAGTGGAGTATCATTCAGGCTAACATGCGTGGCCGGTGAACGGAATGGTAACAGCATGCAATGGTATGGTATGGGCGGCAACACACGTACACATTCTTCGCGCACAACCGTGCCGACCAGAAAACCTGCGTTAGTTTCTGCTGTATACTGTACTCCTACAAAATGGAAGAGAAACAGTGCGATGGTTTTGGTTAATATTGTGGGGGTACGCGAGCAAGCTCTCTGGGAGTCTGGGTTTGAATTCAGCATGCAGGTTTCATTCAGTTTGCAGCGACAGATACGACATTGCCTGTGGTCGAAATCGAATGTTGTGGGCCGGATTGTGAGCCTATCTGTGCGGTGCGTTGGGCTGCTGATATACACTATATATGAAGTAGCTAGGCTGCACACACCACCAGCCTAGCACATTCATGCAAAAAGAGGTGTGCATGGTACAGTGTTGTGGCCCGGGTCTTGGCCCTGTTAGCCCAGGCCTTGTTCTTTCCTCATGACCTCAGGGCCCATCACCGTGGGCTCCCTCTCATTCGTCATGTGGCTCAGCACATCCAACCCATCAAACCCATAGAGTGGGCCATAGTCATTGGGCCAGACTAGAATCTACCTACTTTCTCGCTGATGAAACAGATAGACACGACGAAGGCAGAAGCGACCGTCTCCATGAGAATCACAGTAATAAGAACCTTATGTGTGAATTGATTTTGTAACAGCCCATATATTATCAATTACGTGCAGGCCAATAATTAGCTATAAAAATGATTGCTGCTTGCGCTTCATCAGACGGTTTTAGCGATTGAATAATGAATAAACATCATGCTAGCTTTTGTTCTTAGATGCATCATATCTAACAAGAATGCCACCAATAAGTTCAACAACAAGACTACTAATAAACATGTAAGTTCAACAGGACTACAAAATGTGTAGCTTCAACAAGACCAAGCAACATGTAACAAAATAAATGGGCTAGATCAAAATGGGCCGGGGCATAGTGTTCTGGGCCTAAATACCACATCGTGAGGAATTGGGTTGAGCCATTGCTGTACCACGCCTAGCATGCGCCCTAGACAAAATAAAGCTTGCATTTCTGACCCATGCTCAATACAATGTGCATGCTGCTGGGCTGCACGATTATTATCATTAGAGATAGGATGCCTCCCTCATTTGTCACTGAAGTTTGATTTGGCTCCCTCGTCTATGAAACCGGGCAGATAGCCTCCCCCAACTTGTCAATTTACCTCCCTACCCGGTTTTTGACCCCGGTTTGCACCATTTGGCAACGTTGGATACTTATATGTGGCGCCTACTAACTTAGCTCATACAAAAACAAAAAGTCCAGCGCGGCCCGGCCTGTTCACGTGGTCCTTATCCTAGCGGCAGCGGGCGGGAGGCGACTCGGCGACGGCGGTGGCCGAGAAAGCGACGCGACGGCGGCGGCGGGAGCTTTGTGACAGTACTGCCGGCATGCACGTCATTGGAGTACCGGTCGTTCTGGTACAATCGCGTCTCACTCATGCCGTATTCTCGCCGCTCGTGCTCCTGCCCCTGCGATGGGTCGTGTAGTACCACAACAGCCAGCCCGGCCACCTCCGTTCTCCGGGTAAGGTTGTGTTTTTGTTTCTGTATGAGCTAAGTTAGTAGGTTCCACATGTCAGAATCCACCGTGGCAGCCAAATGGTGCAAACCGGGGTTAAAAACTGGATAGGGAGGTAAATTGACCTGGTTTTAGTAGTTGGGGGAGGCAAACTACCCGGTTTCATAGATGAGGGAGTCAAATCAAACTTCAGTGACAAATAAGGGAGGAAGATGAACTTTTTCCTTAGAGATATGATGGCTTTTACATCTCTATAGATTTACCTAGTTACGGCCTTAGGGGGGATATGGAAGAAAGCATGCACACATGCCACGGAAGATAAAAAGAAAAAAGAACATATGCCCAAGTCAAATGATGCGAGGATCAGATCATACCCACATATGTCCTCGCTCTCAAATAATCTAGCTACACTAGGTGATTAATTATCGATCCAGGGGTTGACCTCACTGTATATACTATAGTATACTAGTATAGAGGGGTCAAGCCCTGATTCCTTTAGCTCGTGCATTGATGATTTCGCCATCTACAGTCTACTATGTCACAGTATGCACCTGACCTGATTTAATTTGTAAACATAAGTAGGCTGGCTGCTTTCAGAATTCATACTCACAGAGGCCAGATTAAATATACTTATGCTCCGGCTATTGTTCATCCCAGAGGTCCTTCTCCTCGCCTTCTGAGGAGCTCAAAATTTCCTCAAAGGCTCAAACACGCCAAAACTGAAGCTGACCTGATCGACCGGAGTAAGTGACGACTTCTTCTTTTCATGACAATTTTTTCATCTGGTAAAATAGGGACAGCATTTTGCTATTGAGCCGGCCGGCAAGAGGTTGCCCCCCAACCAGATCCCAGCTTAATAGTATCTGTCTTGAGTCCTTGACCTTTTAGCTCACTTGATCGTCAGACTGCCGCTGCTGGTTTTGTTGCAAATTAAAGCACGCAGGCTGCGAACTCAATAGGGAAGGCCTGCTACCTAGTCGTTTCTGGATGCGTTGAACCCAGGGGGAAATTCAGCTGATAACCGGCCGAGTATTTGAAGGGCACGATTGACTGGTTCAGCAATCGACAGTGGTAGCAGCCAAGCTGCATAAATGTCAATAAACAAGGTGAAGACAAGAGAAGTGATTATAGAGCCTGAATATCTCTGTACGCGCAGTCTGGTCCAGGGGAAAATAACAACAGCTGACCGGTTCAGCAAATCAACAACTAACATGCTCCTGTGACACTAACTAGTCTGCGACATAAAACCTTTTTGTATGCGTAATGCATGGACCGTTGCAGCAAGAAATTGGCAACAGAGTGCAGACAACAGCAATTTGGAAAGATATGATTGTTCACATGCCACGGGATAGAAAACATAAATCCGCTCATATGTTAGTGACTGTGGCCCTGCGGGAGTCCCACATGTCATAGGTATATTGATGGCAGACGAGAGATTATTAGTTTGAACGGTGGGGGAGCATGCATGAAAACTGGAAAGGATATTTTGCCTTCCATTTAGACCTGTACATGCCACGTAGATTCCTCATTCGAAATCACTCCGTACAAAAGCATATGGAATAAGCCATTTATCGATAACAAAAATATGCCATGTATTTTCAAACAGGGAGAGCATAACTATTTGAGCACAACTTAAATACAACCATGCATGCATTTAAACAATTCATTGTATTTATGTGCTTCCATATAGCTGTGCTAAAACCGGAGAAAATACTTTGAATAGACGATGCACACAATCCTCATACTTTCCTTGGGGTGTCATTAGTTCCTTGGACCATTAGGGCAGCCCCAATCATGTTCAAAGCGAGGTGTAAGAAGAATCGGAAAGATCATGGTACGCCTTTTTTGCGAGGGAAAAGATCATGGTCGTACTCATAACAATATAAGAGCAAAGTTTAACGGGGATACACGAGAATGGATGTGAAAACGATCAAAAAATTCCTACATTGTTCTCAGTTTCATTTTTTTACTCTTTTTTAAGAAAGAAATCGAATATAATATTACCAGAAACAGATGTGGCATAATATTATGAAAATATAGAAAATAAAACCATCCAATGAAAAACAGGCAATGATAATTCTTAGCTGAGACACAAACTGATGCTCCCTCCATCCATCAATTCAGGGCATATCTAAGAATGACAGCCTTGGAACCTAGATTTGTACCAATTCTTTGTTGATTACCAATCGCCACAGAATGAAGATCAGCTCAACAGACTAATTCATCTTAGTCCATTTTGTAAAGTTTGACTTTCTGAAAAACAAGATGCACTTTTACACTTATGGACAGAGGGAGTTACATCATAAGATAAATCGTTATAAAGCATGTAATGCGCTTTTGCTGGGTTGGGTTGTATAGGAAGGGTAAAATGGAATTTACCATTGGTAATTGTTGCTGAAATATTGAAAACTCGAAAACAGTCAGAGGAGCTTTTTTCACTTCTATTTTTTGTCACATTTTTGTGGTTACCATTTTCATTTCCTTTGTACTCCAAATACGAGAAAAAACTCAAAAACATCCCATGGTAAAAGGGATTTCCATTTTTACTTTCACCCCTGGCTAAGAAAGCACCTGCAACTAGAACAGGGACCGGTTCTAGGGGATGGGGTTTCTGATCTGGATGACACATGGTTTTGGAAACAAAGGTAATCTTCAGGGCTTCAAGATTAGATCTGACTTTTCTCTTTGTTGATCAAATTAAGTATAAGTAGTGCATGGAGTATTAGAGGAAACATGACCACATGCAAAAGCAAAAAAAATAAAACTGAATGATTACTCAAGTCAAACGATGCCATCTTATCCTACATTAATTTTTGGCTGTTCAACGCACATCCCTCTGGCCCCAATTTCAGAAGCTCTAAAAGTGTAAGGAAAATAAGAAAAAATAGTTTTATTATTGTGGGTCAGACCCATTGTATATAGGTCCAACTCTACTACCTTTAGCTTTATATTTTCAAAACTGACCTTTAGCTTTAGTTGATGACCTGACCAGCTGACCTGCCGGCCATTGGTATCCTAGTCAGTCTGCAGCTGGTTTATTGTAAGCTGCAGGCAGGATGCATTGACAAGACTCCCTCTGAATTCTGCTAGCTGAATTCAATTATCTTCCTTTTGATTATGTGCTTATTTTCCATTTGGGGTAGTTGGACTAGGAAATTAACAAGAAGAAAACACCTGTTAATTGCAAGCTCTTGGCTGGAAGTATAAGAGTTGTTCAGAGTTGCTGACCGGTTCAGGTAGTATATGTGCCAGCATTTTTATGGACCATTCAGGAAAAATAATCTAGTAGGTACAAGCTTATATACATCTTTATAACCCAGAATCCCAGGCCTTCAATTTGTGCAAATTGAACCCGAATTTCTGAATTTCAACAAGTTGAGCCAATCACTCAGTCCAGGTATGTAGAATGCTAACGCGCATTATATTGGCTTTGCCTTCGCCGTTTCCTCTATTTTGGATATCTAATTGAAGAGGCTGTTGGAGTGTGTGTTTTCCACCAAAATCTCTATTTTTCTAAGTTAAAAAAGGATATAAAGAGTCTCTTAGAGATGGTCTAACATTAAATCCTATATTAACTCTCTCCTACAAATCAAATGCTAAAAGCTACTTTTTGTTTTATACTCCCCCATTTCAAATTACTATTTATTGTTAATTTTTTCCTACAACGTTTGAATATTCGCCTTATTAAAAAATAGTCTAAATTAAAAAATAATAAGTCATACTTGAAGTACATGTGCTATTTACATAACATTTTGAATAAGGTGAATATTCAAACGCGCAAAAAATCAACAACGAACAATGAATAGTAATCTCGAACGGGGTAATAAAGAGTAAGAAATAGTACAGTCGCTCTGAGCATCTAGAAAATTTTCCGCATTCCAAACATCATGTAAAGCTAGTCCACAATTAATTTGGGGAGCAGACTACGAATTCATAAACGAAGCTGGAGTCGCGAATTGAGAATATAGTTCACATTTTATTCAGCAAGACAGATCAAGACAACCTGGTTCAGATGCTTTGGCTGATTGTCCTGCACGGTCTACGATATGGAAAGCAGAACAGCTGCCAATGCAGATAAAGGTGCCAAACACTGGCCTGTAGGAGTAACCGAGTGACAAGTTCAAGAAGTTGAGAAGAGAACAATTGACCGCTTCAGCAACGGGGATCAACGGCGCGTTGCAGGCTGCAGGAACATTCAGACCGTGAATGTCTGGTCATGTTCAAATGCATCTCCTTTCTTCTTTCTTTTTGTTGAGGGAACTTTCTTCATTCTAGCTGTGCTGTATACCTCGGTGGACACCATTTCCGGTGGTTGACCACTTGACCTCAGTCAAGTTCCACAACAGGGTTGAAAACGCAGTAAGGGCCGTCTTCTATTCCTGGGATTGGGCAATCGTAGGAGTTGAAAAAAATTAAGTTCGAAAAATAGATGTCATAGACGCCGCATTTCCACAAGAACTTTCAAAAATTGCGCGTGAACTGTGCAGGAGTGTTTGGATGCACTCCATAAATTTCAAAGCAGGAAATTCTCTTAAAACAGATAGAAAAAGGGAGAGTGAGAGTGAAGTTGCACTAAAAACCTCCCGAAAGAAATATATATCCCTTTGTTTCCACAGTCCGATTTTCTCAATATAGAATGTGGAATGACTGAATGAGCTGAGGAATCATACCACGCATAGCAATCTTTTTTTTTTTTGAGAAAACCACGCATAGCAAATTTGAGTGTGCACTCGATTCTCAGGGAAACTTCTACTCGATGACAAGCGAAGCAAGAGCGATTACAAATTTATAGCTACGGATGTAGGTGGGCAATATATAGGTTCGCGGGTCAGTCCAAGTGCATCCCTAATTATATTCAGTGACAAATAATGAATTTTGTCAATGGAAAAAGAGCATAGGCACTTGTATTTGCAGAAACAATTTTTAAATACTGAAGATAACATTCAAGCTGATGTTGCTTAAGTAGACCGCTGGCGTCACTCTCATGAACCCGTCCTGCTTCGTCTCTGTTTGTCTATAGCATATTAATAGCAAAGGAAAAGGAGAAAAAGAACAACAAAACGGCTGCCACTATAGTAGACCCCGAAAAGAATCAGAGTGTGGATTAATGAACTCGAAGATAATTACAGAGGCCGACTAACTGAATCGTGGCTGCTATGTGTTTCTGACTTGGATCACACATGGTTTCTAAACAAAGGCAAGCTGGGCTGCAAGATTAGAGTTGACTTTCTCTTTCCGCTGATTGCTGATTAAGTTGCTACAGGTACGTGCATATGGAGTAGTAGACGAAGCATGATCTCACGCAAAGCAGTGCATGCAAGTGTGCAACGCATATCTCTGTGTACCCGAATCTGAGAGGCCCTAATTTAAAATATAGATAAAATATAATTAGCGATACACATTAGCTTTGTTTTCTTCCGAAGGGTAGGTTCCATTTTTTTTTTGATACTTAAGGGTAGGTTCCATTGTATATATAGCCCCAACTCTGCTACCTTTAGCACTTTTCTAGGGACCTTTATTTAGCTTTAGTTGAAGAATTTGCGTAATTGTTTCAAAGCACCTTTATCTATTAGTTGACGACTTGACCCTGCTTGTCACGTACTCCCTCCGTTCTAAAAAACTGACGTTTAGGACAGCAACACGGTCTCCAAAACACAACTTTGACCTCTTATTATTATAAAAATATTTATCAAAGAGTGATATATGTATACTTTTATGAAAGTATTTTTCAAGACAAATCTATTCATATAGTTTTTACATGTGTAAACTCAACAATTTAAAAGTTATTGATGATTTATATTCCCAATATTTGACCCAAACCTTGTCCTAAACGTCAGTTTTTTCAGAACCGAGGGAGTAGGTTATCCTAGTCAGTCTCTGCAACTGGTATTTGAAGCAGGCTACTTTGAAAAGCTTGACTGAATTTAATGATTCTGTTTCAGAATCGACGGTGTTGATTGCTGGTTCAGGTTGGAGTTGGAGGTGCTGATTTGCCATTTAATTGGATAGCTAACAAATTAACAAGGGGAGCCACCATTGCCTGGAGGAAAGTGCAATCGAGTGGTTGACCGGTTCAGCAGTACAGTACTACATGGGACAGTTCACGCAAAAGAAGAAAGGGACAGATCGAACTAAATCGAACTAAAGATGACTAAGAAAAACATGGTCAACCAATGCAAGCTCATCTTAGGTAGGTACATCTAACCCGGGCATCCCAAAGGCCCAGATTCATTTGGTAATTCATACGTCATGCGTTCTATACTACCATATTTTATATTTGCTCTAATTTGAACAAATTCAGCCAATATACAGAGCAGATCATAAATCACGAAATACAGAGTAAATCAATTGGTTTCATATCAACTGTTTTACTTATCACGTCATGGATACATAAGAATTGGGAACTTGGTAGGGGGTTTTCTAGTCTATCGAAAATAAAAGAAAGAAAGAAAGAAATTCCATGCACGCACGGATCTACAGACCGAGTAGTCGATTAGAACAGATTGACCGGTTCAGATGGGTCTACACCCGGACGTATGTACATGTACATGCAGCAGCAGCATTTTCTATGCACGAGCGGAGACCGTTGGATGCAAAAGGCCAAAGCCCAAAGAGACAAGGCAACGCTGGAAGCACGTACTGTTCCTTTTTTGGCACAGTTGACCTGCGCTTCATCAAGGGGCCTCCTGATCTGAATAGATTCCACAGGCCATACATTACAGAGACGTGTGTACCTTGTGATAGATTGTCAACGTGCTAAACTAAACGGGAGGGCAATGGCGTGTGTGGGCTGTGGCAGCTGGAAAGAGATTGAACAGCTAGCACAAGACTAATCAAATTAGTTGGGGAGACTAATATAATCATAGTATGGTACTCAAGCTGTATAGGTCCTTTCTAATCATGCTTGCCACAAGTTCTTGGAACCTCGCGCCATTTTTCCAATGGGTTGACTTCAAAGCCAAGTTTGCTCCACATTACAAAGTCTACTATATCTAGAAGGGAGCCTAATATAAAATGGTCACATGCATAACGTTACTTCCAAAGTGGCCCCGCGCTCTCTCCCATTGTCACAGCGCAGATTAGGCGATTTTTTACACGGGGCCTCTATTACCTTCAGCTTAACTAGATGCAACGCGCACGCACATGTTTTTAGAAAACGAAATAAATAAAAATTCGTATTGAATTTATCCTGTGATATCCTAAATAATTTTTGTGATATAAATTGTTGACATCCTTTGAGGTTTTTTAAACATATTTATTGAAATATAACTTACTTCTAGGGACAAAATAAACCATTGAATCATTGACAAATGCTTCAAGCTGGAATGAAGAAATGACTATCCTTTTAACTTCACCTTCATTGGTTTATGGGTAGCAAAAATCCTAAAAGTTTCTCAACAATCAAATATGGTTCATACGATACCTATATACCAATTAGCCCATATGGTGACTTAGTGCCTAAATCGAATTTGTTTCTTATTTGTTATATTTACTCCCAGAACATAAATCAGTACTAATTAATTTGCTCATGTACATTGTATTTCCATATCAGCACATAAGTGCTTTCAAATCATAAAAAATGTACCAAATTTTAGTTACCAGAAAACTTAATCCATACAATAATTATTTGTATTCAATAATTTAACACATGTTTAAAATACTACATAAAAACTCTATATTCGTATATCAAAGGACTTGGGTCTCATATACAATGGAGGGATAACCAAAAAAAGCTTTACATGATTGAATTATTATAAAAAAATATTCATTATTCATATGTGCCATCGATGTATATATGAACATATACACACATACTATTTAGCAACAATAGTTTGTGAATTTGTTTTCCCATTCAACAACATCTAAATGGCTAGTAGAACAAGCATAGGTTGAATTACATTTCTTACAAGCTGATCATCACCGGTAATAGAAGACATGCATACATTAAAGTTATTTGGTCATAAGGTAATGCATCAATCACAAAATACATTGTCAAATACAAAGACATGCTACAATGAATTGAATAACATGGTGTCACATTGTTGGTTACGGTCAATTTCCATATTTTTCTTATTTTTATACTCACACCCAATCAATCAGCCAATCAATACTATTGTTCTCCACTCTTAATCTTCTCTCCTTCCTCATGTTCTCTTCTCACCATGGAGCTCCATAGAATGGGTGTGGGGGAGGGGGCTTGAGCCCCCACCTCAATGTTGGGTCCACCCATAGACCTGCGAGTTTGACTTGGGCCTTGTTTAGATCTCAATTTTGGGAGTGCAAAGTTTGAACTTTGTCATAAATACGGCAATGTAGCATTTCGTTTGTATCTGTGAATAATTCTTCAAACATTGATTAATTAGGCTTAAAATGTTTGTCTCGTAAAGTACAACAAAACTGTGTAATTAGTTTTTGATTTCATCTAGATTCAGTACTCCATGCATGTGCCGATATTTTGATGTGATGGGAATCTTATTTTTTATAGTAGAATTTGGGGTGGAATTTGGGAATTAAACAAGGCCTTGATCATGACCCTAATTTGCAGCACACAATGCGATTACTGGATTAGGGTTGGGCAATAATTTTAGAAGACTACTGAAACAAAAACTTTAAAAAGGGCCGTCCTTGTCTCATCAGGGTACGCTCAACTTGACAACGCATGTAATATTATCTTTCAACACAAAAAAGACACTAATCCAGGTCACACCCTCTGGCCTTAGCTTCCCTGGACTGTCTGGCCGGCCGGCGTGCTGCTGATGACGACCACTACTACCGGGGTCCGGGTAACCAGGCGAGGCGACCGAGTAGTCGGAGCAAAAAAAAAAAAAAAAAAAAAGAACCAGCAAAACTGACCGGTTCAGCAACGGTATCTATCGATATGATATTGGCAGCCTTGTTTGTGGCCTTACTTCCATTGTACACGAAGCAGCAGCAAACTTTATTTTGTAGTACGTATATGCACGCTCTCGGCACGGATATGGACACGAACAAACGCTCAAACGTAAGCGGCCGGCCAAACAGCGCCCTCATCTCACTCTCAGCAGCCTTTTACTTCTTCAAAGCTGATCGAAAGCTCTCTCACGATCTAGCCAGTAGCCACTGTACCTTTTTTTTTCAGCCCCGTTGACTTTCTCTTCTCTGCTGGATTAATTAGATCTATCAGCTCAGCCACGTACAGGCTCCAGGGTATGGACAAGAAGCCATGTACTTATGGCACAGATTGTCAACGGGCTAAACTAAAGACTGAAGAAGAGGAGGAAGATGGCGTGCGTGTGGGAACAAGCAAGAGATCGATCGATGGAGGAAGAAACCACGAGAACGCTGACCCACAATTAACCAGCTAATTTAAAATCATTATGAATAATATGCTTTCAGGGTAGACGGGGATTGATAGTCGACGTCTGGAAATCGTGTACATACATGTTCTGGGAACCTCGCCACCATTTTCCTAGGGTTGACTTTCGAGCCACGGCCTCTCCCGCGTCCAAAGTCTCCCCCTACCAAATCTGGAAAACAGGCCTATATAATATTAAAAAAAGATTGTTGCATCGTTGTTTCCAAAGTGCATCCATCAACTCGCAACGAGGATCCTATTTTATTCATATCAAGAAAAAAAAGTAAAAGAAAACCACCACTAGAACCAGGAACACTATATGTTAAAGATAAACTAACCTGGATGGTTGATTGGTTGGAATATTAAAAGGGGACCTTGTAAACTTTATATGTAGTCCGTTAAGAGCAAGTTTAATAGCTTTCGCCAGCCGCCGGCTGGGACGCGCACGGCATGGTGGTGGCCCCCGCAGGCAGCCAGGTCGCCGTACAGCCAATCGCAAGACGCGCAGCGCGTCTCCGCCGGTGTCGGTCGGCGTTTCGCTCCCCGCCCGCTTCACTCTCTCTCATCCGCCACGCAAGCTCCCCGCCGGCTCCCCGCCAACCATTAAACTTGCTCTAAATAGAATAAAACGCGCGCTATGTACACATCGCTCCCACACGAATCAGCTGGAATAAAATCTTTTGCAGGCAAAGAAAGGAAAAGAGAAGGAAACTGCACTGGACTTCTCCACATTTCAGCTGGAATGAAAAATACAGTCCCGCCACCGAATATACTTTTTTGGTGTTAGGAAAAAGTTGATAGACACTAGCACTAGCGTTGGAAACAATATTCCCCAAATGCATCCTACAATAATAAAGTGGGAAAGCCAAGGTGGTTCATGAGAAAAGGCCAAGGCTGATCCCAGAGTCAGAATAGTCTGGTGCCAGTGGTAGTCGACTAGAGAGGTGTGGAAAAGAAGAAAAAAGAAAAGAAAAGATAACCCAAGGCATTGACTTTGCACCACCCTCCTGCTAGTCCGTCGTCTTGGTCCTTCCTCTGCTCCCCATTTCCACCTATAAAACCCACCCCCCACACCACCTGTTCCCACCTCACAATCCCCACAACCCAACAAGAGAGAAGCCACCACCGCCGTCGACCTGCAGCGAGCGAGGAGCACCGAGCCGGCGAGCCAGGCTTCTTCCCCCTCCTCTCTCTCTCTCCGTTCCGGCCCCGGCAGGAGGCAGCATCCCCCAAGCCATGGCGGTGGACCTGATGTCCTGCGGCAGCGGCGGCGGCGCCTACGAGCACCTGGCGTTCCAGGAGGCCGCGGCGGCGGGGCTCCGCAGCCTGGAGCTCCTGGCGTCCTCGCTGTCCCCGCGCGCCGAGTCCCCGCCGCTCGGGCAGATCGCCGACCAGGCCGTCTCCCGCTTCCGCCGCGTCATCAACCTCCTCGACCGCACGGGACACGCCCGCTTCCGCCGCGCCCCCGCCGCGGAGAAGGCGGCGCCGGCGCCCGAGTCCCCTCGTCGCGCGCCGGTCTCGCAGCCACCGCCGGCGGCCGCGCCTGAGAAGAAGAAGAGGAACAACCTGACGCTGGACTTCACCAAGCCGTCTCCGCCGGCAGCGGCGACCAAGCAGGCTGCGGCGCCGTCGTCGGACATCCCGGCGGACGAGTACTCGTGGCGCAAGTACGGGCAGAAGCCCATCAAGGGGTCCCCCTACCCGCGCGGCTACTACCGCTGCAGCTCCGCCAAGGGCTGCCCCGCGCGGAAGCACGTCGAGCGCGCCGCCGACGACCCCGCCATGCTCGTCGTCACCTACGAGGGCGACCACCGCCACGACGGCGCCGCCGCCGGCCACGCGGCGGCCTGAGATGGATTCGTTAGCGCTAGCTAGTAGTAGTAGCCGTAGTAGCATGCTTGTTCGATTTGTTCTTTTTTTTTTCCTTTTGGATTATTATTGGTGGTAGATGATCGCGCTTGCTGCTTCTGTAAAGAAATCGATCAATCAAAGAGAGCTTCTTCTTCTAATTGCGTCTCCAACAAGTTCATCCATCATCTTTTTCGCGAGAATTCATTCTTGCTGAAGTCTTACAAATTACTCGTAGTAGTAAATCACATGCAAATAAAACTTACAAGGAAGAAGAAGATTCATCAGGTGAATTTCGGAGGTAGTAAATTCGAAGTAAGATTCGGAGGATTCATCAGGAAGAAGAGGATTCATCGTTGAAGATGGGAGGGGTTAGGCTTTGGCGAAAGTCAAAGAAATGGGTGGGGGGCACGGCATGAATGAATACAGTACGCGCTTTAAGGTTGGTGTCGGGCCCACGAGCAAAGCCGGTCAAAAGCGGGCGAGGCGAGGCGATGAGGGGTTGCTTTCGGTTTCGGCGGACTTTACTACGGGGATCGTACGGCTCTAATTCAACACTAGCTGCTCCTTCCTGCCCAAGAGTTGACCACACCTCCTCTCTCTTCTTCTCCGATCTCCATCTCTCTCCAGCCAGAGCGCGTGGGAACCGAGGGCGACGCGAGGGCCCACCTGTCGGATGGCGCCCTGGGCCTTTCTTCCGTCGGCAAGCCCATTGGCGGGCGCCTCGCTCAGCTCAGCTCCGTGCTCTGTTCCGTTCCCAGCTTTTTCCACCCGTTGACTTTTAGCTGTTGTATCTAGCCGGCAGGTCCAACTGGACTACAGGACTAGTGGTGCTGATTCTTGGTTCTCGAAATTATTATATAACCGATGCACAACTCTAGCATGGCAATATCATAGTCCGTAGTAGTCTCTTCTAAAAATAAATGAGTTGGATTATCCTGAAATTCACATATATATTTCCAAACACAGCCCCTGGACGTTTGAAATGAGGACCTTAATCTTTACTATATGCCAGTGATATGCTTGGCAAACTTCTTCTTTTTTATTTAAAAGAAAAAATATTTGGAATCAGAATGCTCCTTAGCTTATTAACTGAAGAAGAGGTAGAGAGCAGAGGAGCGCCATGGTGGACGTACATACAATAAAATGTTTAGTTTCATCGAAACATAAAAATCTTAACAGAAAGAGTTGGCAAATCCCCTGCCTACGTTTGTTCGAGCCTGGCATACCATGGAGTAGAGTAGCATTTCTTTGCAGGATTATATTCTTCTCGAAGAATAGATGGCCCTACATACCAATACGCCTTCGTTCGTTATTAACCACCGCTTGTTGGAATTTAATGACGAGGAAAAGCACCTGCTGCTGTTGATGCGGCCTAGCGTGTAAACCATACATATGCTGATATGCATGCCGCTTTCACGCCAAGCTAACTTTTTTTTTTGTTTTGAGAAACACCACCCGAAGCTAAGGCCTTGTTTAGATGTTGAATTTGGGAGGTTGAATTTGAGAGTAAGATGTCACTTCGTAATCATTGCGCTACTGTAGCATTTCGTTTGTATGTGCGAAAAATTGTCCAAAAATTGATTAATTAGGCTCAAAATGTTCGTTTTGCGGAATACAACAAAACTGTGTAATTAGTTTTTGATTTCATCTACATTTAGTACTCCATACATGTTATACATTTTGATGTGACGAGAAATCTTCTTTTTATATAGTGAATTTGGAAGGAACTTTTTGCATCTAAACAGTGCCTAACTCACTTTTCCACTACTCGCTGTTTTTTCCGATTCTTCTGATGGTGGAGATCAAAGCCCGACAAGTTGCGAATTTTCGGTATATATTAGGTCGAAGCGATGCAATCCCAAGTCTAACCCACGTGCAATCCTCAAGAACGGTCCGGTCAACAAATATAATATTTGTTTGGATCGCATATATATATCGAGTATCGACTCGCAAATATAATACTAGAAAGAAAAAAAAGGCCATGAGCGTATTGGCTTGGATCGACAAACCAGCCAGTAGCTATTGTTCTCTTATTTGTTTGTTTTTTTACAGTATAATCTGCAAATTGCGACGACATGATGATAATCGCAAGGGGATCGAGTTCCATCATGCTTTCACACGGCAGTACGTGGTGGTGTTAATGGTGATGGTGGGGTGCTGACTTTTTGCTTTGAATATTTTGAGGCGGCCTAGCTTACTCCAAGCGCAAGCAAAGCATCATCTCTACGAATGCTTAGACTTTTTGGCAGGTCGTCTTCTGGATTAAGCTTAAGCTAGTACTGCTCCTGTGCATGCATATATTGGACTTTGACTTTTGGCGCCAGAAAACAACGTGGTACATCGGCGTGCACATCCGTCTGAGACCTGAAACTGAATCAAACTGTCGCGCCCATCACACGTGCGCGTGAAAAGCAGCAGGAGCTCGGTCAATGGTTCGCAAATTAAAGTCCAGTGGACGAGAATATATATATGCTTTGAACGAGGTTCATACAAGTGTTTCAGCCCCGTTCACTCGTTTCTCCGATCGAGACCAGAGCTAACGTCAACCTTCGCCTCTCGGTTCGTTCCAAACTGAAACTGCTGGTACTTAATTACAGTGCGTGGCAGCATGCACTACCAGGACACAGTGGCAAGTTTTTGCACGCCAAGCTCAAAGATATACGTATAGTCTACCCTAGCCGGCCCGTCTCTCACTGCACGACCAGCAGTCGATATGATCACCAGTTTTGTTTGAACGCATCGTCGTCGATCAGTGATGGAGGTACTCCCTCTGTCCCAGATTAAATGCATTCCAAGCATTTGAAATGCAAATTAGCATAGTTAGGAAATCATCACAACAATGCCCCTATATCAAGGTAACAGAGCCGCCCCGGAGCGGGCGACGCGGGGGAGAGGGGGGGCTTAAACAAGCTTCAACTTTGAGCAGCGGAGTGGATGGGCCTGCCGTGCCGCAGGATCGGACTTGAATGAATGGAGCTAGACGACGACGACGACGATGACGACGATGACCAGACCAAGCAGAGCAGGGAGCAGGGCAGCCGCTGTTGCAGGCTCTGTGTATGCTTTAATGGCGTGGAAGGAAGGCCGGCCGGCAGTAATGGCGGCGGACTGACCGCCGGAGACTGCGCAGGGAGTGGGTGGTTGGGCGTTGACGACGACGGCGACAGCGGCCGCGCCGGCCGTGGGTATCATTCATTGATGATGGCAGCGGGAATGGCGATGAGAAAGTCTGACGGAGGGTCTTGGCTGGGGATGGGCTTGTACATTGTACGCATGCGCACTTCGTCGTCACGTACTACGCTCCATCACTCTCCAGATGTTGGATGGTGTTTTCCTCTGTTCAGTCTCTTCCATTTTGACACCACTTATCAATAAGAAAAACAATAGAACCCCAGTCATTTTTGCTATGTTCAGTCTTTTTAGGTTCTTTATAGTCAGTTCTCGAATACGGCATACTGCTTTCTTCCTAAACTTCACTGTTTGCTGGTTGGGTAATCCTAAGATCCAGCCTTTTGAGCCCTGCAAATGAGAGCTGTCTAGGAGAGAAAGAATAGTCAAGCTGTGTATTCTCCAGGTCATTTGGTTGCAGATTAGTCATGTACAGTTTTACCACATAAGGCGTCAACGAATGAGAAATCCATTCTGGCGTCTTTCGGATGTGACCATCCAGTTTTATGGTTTGGAAGGATGGGAACTGCAGCCGATGCCTTCTCCAGCAGGCAGCAGAGTGTTCCACCCCTGTGACACGCTCCAACAAGTGCGTAGAGAAGTCAATAAAGGGGAAAACATTTGCAGAGTGTCATCAGAGACTTCTTCGCCGTTCTTTGTAAGGCCTGCCAACCAGAGCTTTCATTGTTGAGTAGGTATCACCATTAATTCACTACATCCTACCATCCATACAGATCCAACAGCATCTCCAACAACATACGTAAAATTGACGATCAAAAACAAATTTTAGGTTTATAACAGAGAAGATTTCAAGCAATTTTTTATCCTCTTCTCAACTACCATACCTAAATCTGAATACCTATAAAATTTTCTGATAATACTATTAGTTTCTAAGGGTTCTCTAAAAAATTCCCATACAAAAAAAAGTGTTAAAGTCTACATATTTCAAAGAGGGCCCTTTACTAGATCTCATGGCATATCTTTTTCCTCTTGCGTGGTCCAAATCCATCCCTTCTCATCGTCCACCAACGGCGCTGTATGGCCCGGTGCTCATTCCTCCTGGTGAAGGCGTAGCTTGACGTCGCCCGCCCCTCGCCACGAAGATGGAGCCTGCCTCTCTGGCTGGGGCGGAGCTCATCGGCTCACAGCCTCACACACGGCGGCAGCCACCGGCCACCTCTCACGGTGACGCTTGTCAATACCCCTGTGGCGGCGGTTGTCCGCGCGACAGTGGCCAAGCTTTCCCACCCACGCCCCCATGAAGGAGCTCGCCCGCACTTTGCTGACCTCGTCATCGTGTTGCAAGAAACCATGCAAGCCTCACGCTCAAGCTCGTCATCTCCAATGGGCTGCTGCGCCGTCCTAGCAGCATCGACAACAAGATCTGGTAGCGTGGCGGAGGGCTATTCAGGAGCTTGGAAGCGGGGTCTGGCGGTGGAGGAGACGAGCACTGGCATAGCAAAGAGCATAGTAATGTCCACGGTTGGCGATTGGGCTCTCCCGTCTGGAGACGAATAATATAGCAATCCAATGTTGGCTTGGTATATTCAGGTAAAGCAGAGAGAAATTTAGATTGTAACCTAAAAAATTTAGACATAGAAATTCATATAGCATATTGTCGGATCTATTGTTTTTAGAATTTTGATAGTTTTTAGGTATAGCAATCCGGTTAAGGAAACTTTTAGAGATGCTCTGAGTGATCTCACAAAGAAGGCTTCATGTGTTTTCTTCTCAAGTTTAGGGTTGCGGGAATGGAAGCATACCAATCCAAGAAGGAAAGCCTACGAGTACTTAATTTGTAAAGATTTGCAATTCACTAATGCTCTGACAAGTGTTCATGGCATGCTAACAAAATTTCAAAAGGGACCGGTAAAAGTGGTTTTCAACTGAAATTTTTGGAATTTCAAAGAACTGCTTTGAAAGTCTCAGTAAATGTCGTCCAAAAAATGACCGATATTACTTGTATGGATATTTTCCATCACCACCAGTAGGACCAAAATCCAGTGAAAACCGATCAAAATTCAAAACCCTCCTGCTGACTGATTTGAGAACTTGCTTTGATAATCTAAAACTCAGTGTCTTCATTTTGGACGAGCAAATAAGTGAAGCAATAGATTCTCAATGTAGCTTGAGGGTTTCTGCACATACATATTATCAAGATTTTCCTGTAGTTTTTTGGGATAATAGAAAAATATTTCAGCTCCTGTATCGAGAAATTGAGCACCACCTCTTTCCTAGATTTTTGAGAAAAAAAATTCCTTCATAACGACAGTTATGATTTATGACATAGTTATAGTTAGTACCAATATGGCGCATCAACATGCTATTCTGAATTACTCCTATATTTTAAATTAGTGTATTTTAATTGTATCATAAGCCAAACGTCTCTAATTTACACAAAAAATCATCAACATCTGCAACATCAAATTAGTTTCATTGAATTCACCATAAAATATTTATTTGGTATTGCAAATATTATTATATTATATAAATTTGGTCAAAGTAAAACAAATTTGACTTAGGACAAAATTATACAAAATTATAGTCTAGAATGGAGGGAGTAACATATTGCTTTACATATCAAGCTTGGTGGATTGATCAAGATTTCCCCATCTAGTTCAACAAATGCAACAAAAATGTATGCTTATTCAATCTAATGAATTCTTCATCATTTGGATTAAAAAAATTGATGGAACTCAGAATTACAATGACTTGTTGCGATTTACTTGATGTATTTAGTTCTCCCTCTGGTGTGCAGCTGACTTGGAATGTTAAATCTTTACATTATTTTGACTGCTTGATGCATATGTGTTCCCTTTTTCAGTTCACCACCTCAACACCACTATCAAAACAGACATCCCAAAGTCGTTTTAGGTTCCTTTTGCCGAATAAACTTAAGCTACAAGACTTGATGGTTATTTCTTGAAGACGGTGTACTGCTTTCTCCTGAAATCTCACTGCTTCCAAGTTGGGTAATCCCACAAGCTCTAGCCGCTGGAGCCCTCTGAATGTTCCTGAATAAAAAACAAGATCTTCACCGGTATAGGAACTATCTAGAAGAGCAAGAGTAATCAAGCTGTGTATTCCCTCCAGGGTCCTTATATTATTTTGCTGGAGACTAGTTCTGTGTAGTTTTACCACAGAAAGTGTCAACGAATGAGAAATCCATGCTGGCATTGTTCCTATATAGCCATCCAGTTTTAAAGTATCTAGGCGTGGGAACTCCAGCGATCTCTTGTCCATGGGAAGGTAGCAGAGTGTTCCATTTTTCCTACATGCTGAAAGATACAGATAAATCAATGAAGGGGAAAGCTTTTTCAGGGTACTCGAGAGTTCTTCGCTGTTCTTCTTTGTAATGCCAGTCAATCCCAGGTACTTCAACCGAGTTAGCTTTCCCAAATCTTTGATCGTTGAGTGAATGCTGCCCTTAACATCCACAACCTCTAACCCTTCTATGTTCGCAAGGTTTTGGATACCCTTAGGTACAATTACACCTTCTGAATTATATGAGCAGTATCTGTTTCTGTAGTGACAAGAGTCTTCCATTTTTCTGCTAGCACTGAGGATCTGCAGCCTCTCAAGTCGAGTGATCTCGCTAGGGAGGCTTGTGATATGCGTCTTCCTCACGTTTAACAATTGTAGAAATGGTAGCATGCCAATTGAAGAAGGAAGTTCACAAATACTTGATTCAGAAAGATTCAGGTATCTTAAATGGCACAATTCCCCTATGTGCTGTATGTCTCGCTGAGTAATTAGAAAGCTGGCATTTGAGAAATCTAAAACTCGCACTGGCTTCAAGGAGTAAATAATTGAAGCTATCGATTCCAAAGGTTCACTAAACACTGTCAACGACCTAATGCCTGAAATATCCACAGATTTAATTAACTTTCTGTCATTCTGGCCATCCAGGGTTACATGGCGAAACCGCTTTGCTGTCAGAATGATACTTATGTTTTTCCCAACTGTAATCGAGAATTTCTCCTCTTGTGCAATCATGACCATGATATCTCGCATCATAGGATGGATCCAGCACGTTTTACATGATCTGTTCCTTGTCAATTTGGTCGCCTTGATCAAGTTTCGATCAAAGAGCTCAAACAAATACCTTACTGCAACAGCCTCAGCACTCATCCCAGTCATCTCCCTCACAAATCCTTCAGCAACCCATCGGCGTAGAACAGTTGCCACATTGATGTTAGAATCTTCTGGGAAAATACTGAGGTATAAGAAGCATGGCTTAAGATAAGGTGGTAAACGTTTGTAGCTCCGAATCATCCCTCTCTTTATCTTTTTGAGCCTTGGATCATTGTACAGCAATGAAGGAAGATGTTCACATAGTCCTCCCCATTTATGTGGGGGCTCTGAGGTAAGTAGTTGAGCAACAGTTTTTATGGCTAATTTGAGTCCCCCACATTTCTGCAGTACTTTCGCAATTGTGTGAAACGGTGGTTCATGTACCTTAAGGCTGTCCAGGTCCAGATCTTGAAAGTCTTCTTTATCTTCAGGGCTCATTTCTCCATTTTCTGATTTAAGAACCGAATCTTTTAGGAACTCCAATGATTTCCATTCTGGTAATAGTGGGATGCAATCATTATCTAAAAAAAAAAATAGTGGGATGCAATAAACATGATTAGCTGACTTTGTGCAGTCCTCTGCAACATGAAGGATTTCCGTTGTCACAACTATCATACTTCCACTGATGCTAATATCAGGCAGTGCCCTTTTGATGCGATCCCATGCACGCAATGTCCATAAACCATCAAAAACAATGAAGAACAGTTTGTCTTTCAGCTTTTCTTGAATATAATGGGCTAGAACCTCTTCCTCCCCAATATATCCAGTTTGGCTCGAAGAATCAAGAGAGAGTTGCACAATCATATCTCTGAAAACATTTGTGGCATTCACATCCTGTGATAATTCAATCCAGGCATGGCAAGTAAAATGATGATACTTCTCATCATATATTTCACGAGCAAGAGTAGTCTTGCCTGATCCACACATGCCAGCTATTGCAGCCAACTTGGGAGTTCTTTTTCTAGTTTCTTTGGGCGACGCTGATGCCCATGAATCCACCTCTTTTAGGATCACCAGAGTTAACATTTTGAGTAGTGTCTTTCAAGAAGCGAGACCGCATATGGTCCAGCACCACTGTAATAGTCATATAACTAGAGGTAGATTCATAGGGAGCAACGAGATCATAGCGCCTATTTCTCTCGCTCACCTCAACAATCCTGGACCTAACATGACTTAACTTGGCAGCAAACTGCCGCAGAGCATTGTTATTATTGAGTATCCTCTTGTTGGTATACGTTCGTCGTTACGAATTGTAAAGAATAGGACAGAGTTTATTCAGTAGATGCATGATCGGCCTTTGGTTCACTAAACACTGTCAACGAGCTAATGCCCGAAATATCCACAGATTTAAGTAACTTTCTGCCATTCTGGCCATCCAGTGTTACATGGCGAAACCGCTTTGCTGGCAGAGTGGTACTTATATTTTTTCCAACTGTAGTCGAGAATTTCTCCTCTTGTGCAATCATGACCAGGATATCTCGCATCATAGGATGGATCCAGCATGTTTTACATGATCTGTTCCTTGTCCATTTGGTCGCCTTGATCAAGTTTCGATCAAAGAGCTCAAACAAATACCTTACTGCAACAGCCTCAGCACTCATCCCAGTTATCTCCCTCACAAAGCCTTCAGCAACCCATCGGCGTAGAACAGTTGCCACATTGATGTTAGAATCTTCTGGGAAAATACTGAGGTATAAGAAGCATGGCTTAAGATAAGGTGGTAAACGTTTAAAGCTCCGAGTCATCACTCTCTTTATCTTTTTGAGCCTTGGATCATTGTACAGCAACGAAGGAAGATGTTCACATAGTCCTCCCCATTTATGTGGGGGCTCTGAGGTAAGTAATTGAGCAACAGTTTTTATGGCTAATTTGAGCCCCCCACATTTCTGCAGTACTTGCAATTGTGTCAAACGGTGGTTCATGTACCTTAAGGCTGTGCAGGTCCAGATCTTGAAAGTCTTCTTTATCTTCAGGACTCATTTCTCCATTTTCTGATTTAAGAACCGAATCTTTTAGGAACTCCAATGATTTCCATTCTGGTAATAGTGGGATGCAATAAACATGATTAGCTGACTTTGTGCAGTCCTCTGCAACATGAAGGATTTCCGTTGTCACAACTATCATACTTCCACTGATGCTAATATCAGGCAGTGCCCTTTTGATGCGATCCCATGCACGCAATGTCCATAAACCATCAAAAACAATGAAGAACAGTTTGTCTTTCAGCTTTTCTTGAATATAATGGGCTAGAACCTCTTCCTCCCCAATATATCCAGTTTGGCTCGAAGAATCAAGAGAGAGTTGCACAATCATATCTCTGAAAACTTTTGTGGCATTCACATCCTGTGATAATTCAATCCAGGCATGGCAAGTAAAATGATGATACTTCTCATCATATATTTCACGAGCAAGAGTAGTCTTGCCTGATCCACACATGCCAGCTATTGCAGCCAACTTGGGAGTTCTTTTTCTAGTTTCTTTGGGCGACGCTGATGCCCATGAATCCACCTCTTTTTTAGGATCACCAGAGTTAACATTTTGAGTAATGTCTTTCAAGAAGCGAGACCGCATATGGTCCAGCACCACTGTAATAGTCATACAACTAAAGGTAGATTCATAGGGAGCAACGAGATCATAGCGCCTATTTCTCTCGCTCACCTCAACAATCCTGGACCTAACATGACTTAACTTGGCAGCAAACTGCCGCAGAGCATTGTTATTATTGAGTATCCTCTTGGACCAACTTGAATTATGGCTGCGGGCAATGGTATGTTCCTCAAGGCAATCCTCTATGTCATATACCAAATCTTTCACTTGCTCGGCCCAAGGTTTCACCATTTGATATTTTGGGTAACCCTCTTGCAAATCTTCAACGACACCAAGGAATGCTCCAATTGTTTCCAGCTCATCCTTTATGTACCTGTCAGTGGATATTGGAAAATTTAGTTTAAGGTTACCCTAGTAGAGTGTTCCGTTGAATTGTAGGCCAAAGGGAAGCATTAGTAAAATCCAAAATCAGGTAAGTACTAAACCTAAAACAAAATGCAACCTAACACTGTAATACAAATACCACTAGCACATTGGTACTCTCTCAGGGACAACTTAACGAAGCAATTTGCTTTGACATAGCTAGGATTCCATGGACATGCCAGACGTTGGGTTGTTTACTTGAGATGGAGCAAATGCCGCCATTGATTCCATCTTATTAAATATTGTGTGCAAATTAGATGAGCTCCGGATATTCTCATTTTCTTTCAAAATTTTCAGAAGATCAAAGACAAAACTGAGGAATATCTGAACTCACAGAACTTAGAAGTAGTGTAGGGTTTGGGAAACGAAAAAGAAAGAAGAGGGTCTTAGGTAAAACTTTATCAGTAAAACATAGGTATACTTCGACCTAGGTTGGTACAGTTTTTTTTCTTTTCTTTTTATCAAACACGTAGAAGAGTTGCATATCACTACATTATAGAGAGAAAAAGGGAAAGAGTCCCATACAAGGTTCGAGAAAAAAAAAAAGAAGCCTCTTTACCTCACCTCAGAGATAACAGGAGGTTGCAAACTAACACAAAAACTTACCACCTTTTGTACATGTATAAAACAACCCAACCTTACTACTCATACTGTACCCACTCCACCACCAGAGAATAACTCTCCAGGAGTTTATGAGCACCAGCGAAGCACCAGAGTTTCAACTCCTCTTTGAAGAAGTGCTGTGCAGTCGGCAGAGAAGGAGCTGCTCCATCAAAATCACTGTTTCTGTGATTACACATGGTCCAAGCTCCCAGGATCACTGTACCGCTAAATTATTTTCTTTGGGCCTTCTCAACTTTTTTTGCATGGTATTCCCCACCACTACGCAATGCTCTTTTCATTTCTCCTAGCCAAAGTGCGCTCCAGGCCAAGAGGGGCTAGCAGATTAAACCACATTTGCCAAGTAAAAACACAGTCAGTGAGGATATGCTGCATCATCTCCCCTTCCTGATCACACTACACACCCTGCTCAGGAATCAGGATCGGGGGAGACTCCTCTGTGCTAATTGGTCTGCAGTCCAACACTTGTCTCTGATGCAAGCCACAAAAATATCTTGCATTTGGGAGGAGCCCATGATATACAGTTTTTTTTCTTATATGACTTATAGGTGTACTTGTACAATAATCTTGATTAGTGCACGGTATAAGTCACCTAACCAAAACTGGCATGGTGAACTGCTATACTGAAATAAGAGTAAATACTTATCAATATTGACCTAAAAACCCTACCAATGTCGCATGATTAAGAAAGTATCTGTCAGATATGCTCATTAAGATTGTCTTGTCACTTTTGAACCAGACTGAGTCAAAGGGATAATCGAGAGTTTCATTGATGAAAAATGGGACTAATCTAGAGTTGTCTACTAAAGGATTGACCTAAATTAGTTCACATGAACAGAAATCTAATGAACTGCAATAAATGGAAAACCAATTAGTATCAATTTGTTTCCGTAGATTGGGTCAAGGACTCAATAAAGAAGCTTAAAGTCTCCAGTTGAGCAGACAAGAACTGCAGATCTGGGCATGGATGCGGTCAAATCATTTGCCTACAATAGCAATGCCCAAGAAATCCATTTTCTACTTCTGCTCAATCATAAACTTTTCTAGAACTGTACCACGGAATCACACTTAAGGTTACCTCTTACCCATGGATTATATGATTATACAGAGATATATATGACTAACAAAGTACATAAATCATGCTCCATGCTCCTTTTATGCTTTAAAGCAAAGAGGAAAACGGATGTCGTCGGTAGGCTGCCACCTCAAGATTTACACAATATGGCTCTTGCTACCACCTATCAAAGTCCAGCAATGGCAGAACTCCATTGAGATTAACATGGACTGAAGTAAAACAAGGATATATAGTACAAAAAGAAAACAACCTTTAGCAGCCAGTGTCGCCACAAAGCAAGATTCAGAGAACCTTTAGAACACAGGGATTTTACAGGTATTTTGGAGGATCTCGATATGGAACTGTTCGACTCCATTAGCAACAGGAAGTTCAAAGTCCTGGTGCTTTTCCATTCTAAATTTTGCTCGAGCAATTCCACAAGCACCTCATGAACAAAGCGATGGGAGATGGGGGTGTGGTGGTACCGTACCTGATGTTCCCCGGCACGCTCCGCAGCAAGGTGGCCTCCTTCCCCGCCAGCACGGAGGCATCGAGGAGCAAGCGCCCGGATATCTCCTGAACCAAGCGCATCACCAAACTGAGGGCTATCTCCGCCATTTTTGGCTGCTCCCAACCCGCGCACCGACCAAGAAGAGAGTGCCGCTGCTGACTGCTTCCCCAGTTCCCCTTGGCGGTGACTGCTTTTTATTTTGGGCACCGTGAACTCTGTGGAATTAAAGTTTCACAGCTCGATCAAATTTCACCAAACTGCAAGCAAAGATGCAGAGAATGTCACTAGACTACTTACTGAATCACATCAGCTTTGCCCAGAGAGAGAGAGAGAGAGTCACATCAGCTTTCTCGAGAACAGTTTGTTCGTGTACATTCCGTCTTGACTCCCTCCGTCTCGCTATATAAGCATTCCAACCATTCAAACTCAAAAAATAACATAACTGTTAAAAAACTTTTATATCTCTCATTTTATACTATCTATCAACTCTCCACCCACCCTACCAACCCACAAAATTTTGTCTTATCTGTAGAAATACTTATATTTTGGCACAAAATTTAAATCCTACAAATACTTATATACTGGGACGAAGGGAGTAAGTTGCAACACCATTGACAACAAGTGTGTGCTTTGAACCATGCATGTACTGTTTAAGGAATGGTTGACCATGCTTACATTGTGGCAAGTTCCATCCACCGAAAGCTTCGAGTCACTGGGAAAAGTGCATTTTATTCTTTTCTTTATTTCTTCCATCGATTTCTTGTCGGCAGTGTTTTCTTTCATTCAAAGGCCAAGTTGTGCCATAATGACCAATTGATAAGGTCGGCTAGAATCAAGTGATCGGTTATTGACAAGGATGGAGCTATATATTTTTGGTTTGCAATGATTTGGACATCAGTGGCTCTACATTATGTCTGTATTATATCATCTATGAAAAACTCGATCGGTAGGTATGACTCAACTTGAAGGTTTATAAACGCACATTTCTTGCGTTGACTTAATATATATTGGTGCAGTGTGATTCTCAATTAGTGTGAAGCGCAACAACCAGCAATTTAAACAACGTTCCACGAGACAAAATTTTGGGTGCAACAGATTCAGTGACAACTCAATCCAACTGCAAAGCAACATTGCCTACCAAGCAGTGAATGAAACAAACATGAGCTTCTTGTGGTTTGTGTGGATGCATTGGTCTCTTGCCTGAGTCGTAGCGGCACTTGATTCAGAGATTTTTTTTTTTTGCAAGGAGATTCAGAGTTTTTGGAAATGAATAACAATCGATTGTTTTTTGTTGTTGTGTCTGTCAATTTCTTGCCCAATGAAACAATTCACGTAGAAGAATCCAGCATTTTATGAAGACCCGTCATTGGGGAGGGCAACTCTGAAAATTATGAATGAGTTTGTTGAGTGCTTGTTCAGATTTGCCGGATATCCAACCCACCCACCATAGGAAGGACATTTTTGATGCCACGTGATCTCAACAGTGCAAGACTTTAAGGATGAGCTTTGAGGCAGGGTCGGCTCTATGCGCCCTGTTCGGCTGCCTTGTCCAGCCACCAGTGTTTCTCAACAAACCGAACAGGACACGTCTGAAGGACCCCGGGGTAAACTCAACATCTTAGACTTTTTTTTAGAAAAGGGATACTTTATTAATTTTTCAGTTAGATACATCGAGGTGATACATCCGCCTGAAAAGATCACGGCCTCTGCCAAGTGACACACAGCCAAAAAGAAAAAATAGTGTTCCACAACCTCCGGACCTAATTAGCTGCCAATCCTAAGACTAGGCCGCCACCCATATGCCCGGCCAAAAATAACCTTGGCCACTTGGACCAAGCGCTGCGACGCCACCACAAGGTTGTCCCGCGATGATGGCCGTTGAAGGATAGACCAAGTGCGGAGCAAGTACGCCGTTGTGAAGATAACCTGCAAAAGATTTGGAGACTTATTATCGAAAACCACTGCATTTCCGCAACGCCAAACCGCCCAACATAAGGCTGCCGCGCCTACAAATATCGGAGGTTTAAAACTTTGTGGTACAAAATTCAGCCAACTATTAAACATATTAGACACACTAGATGGTTTAGGTAAACCCCAAGCCGCGTAGACCGAAGCCCATACCATACGCGTGAATCGACACTCAAGAAAGAGGTGCTGAATGGTTTCATTTTCATGATAGAAAGCACATTGCTTGCTGCCATTCCAATTTCGTTTAGCCAGATTATCTTTAGTAAGAATAACTCCTCGCTTTAAAAACCATAGGAAAATTTTAACCTTAAGGGGAAGTTTTGATTTCCGTAGTCTCTTATTTGTATTTGGTACATTTTGGTAGATCAGAGCCAGATAATGCGTTTTCACAGTGAAAACACCTGTCGGGTTCAAACTCCATTTAAATTCATCTTCTTCGTCAGTGAGGTTTATATTTGCTAGCCTTGCATTTAAATTATTCCACATTACCAGTTTAGGTCCAATAAGATTTCTCCGCCAGGATATATTGGGAATCTCCGTACTAAGTACTTCAGCCATCGTATCCTGCTTTTTCCTCGCTATATTATATAGTTGGGGATACTGATCCCTAAGAGTCCTATTACCCAACCATTTATCTTCCCAGAATCTTATATGAGACCCATCCTTGATAGTGAACGTGCCAAATTTTAGAAAGTCATTCTTAACCTTCATAAGCCCAGCCCAAAAATGTGAATCCCCGCTTTTCTATTGAACCTGAACCAAAGGCTTGGTCCCTAAATATTTGTTACGTAGAATTTGTTGCCAAGTACCATCCGTTGTAAGCAGACAGTACAGCCACTTGCTGAGTAGGGCTATGTTCTTGAGTTCTAGGTTGTGTATCCCTAGTCCTCCTTGATCCCGTGGGAGGCATAAGATACTCCACCTAGCTAATCGATATTTTCTCTTATGCTCATCACTCTGCCAGAAAAATCTAGACCGGTAGTAATCCAGCTTCTTACGAACTCCACTTGGAATTTGGAAAAAGGACATCATATACATCGGCAGACTACTAAGAACTGAATTGATTAAGGTTAGCCGGCCTCCGTATGAAAGGTTCTTCCCTTTCCAACTGCTTAGGCGGCTTTCAAATCGCCCCTGGATCCTCAACCAGTCATTATTAACCAGTCTCCTAAAATGTATAGGAATGCCTAGATATTTGACAGGAAAGGTTCCAGGGTTACAAAACAATAGATTTCACTTTTGTGAAAGTTTATTTTGAGACCCGATAACTGCTCGAATGCACAAAGAATATTCTTCATGTTCTGAGCTTGTTCCAGGTTATGATCTAAGAACAAAATTGTATCATCAGCGTACTGGAGTATGGAAAGGCCGCCATCAACTAGATGGGGCCCACACCCTGTATCTGATTATTCGTTTTAGCTCTATTGATTAGAAGTGTGAGCATATCAGCCACTATGATCCCGAAGGTGTTGAAGTTATCATCACCAGGCTAAGGCTGTTTGTGTAGGGCTGATAATGTTTTCTGCTACTGAATTAATTCTGAGTGTTGCCACTTTCGTAAAAATTTTGAAACTGACATTCAGTAAGCAGATGGGTCTATATTGCTGTATTTTATTAGCCTCTTTAACTTTAGGTATCAAAGTAATGACTCCAAAATTGAGACTGAACAGCGGTAAATCTCCGGTGTGTAACTCATGAAACATAGTCATCAGGTCACCCTTAATAGTCTCCCAAAAGTGCTGATAAAACTCAGCCGGGAAACCATCCGGCCCTGGTGCTTTGTTATGTTCCATGGTAAATATGGCTTCTCGAACCTCTTTTTCAGTAAAAGGGGCCGTGAGAAAATCGTTTTCAGCCTGACTTACTTGCGTAATATCATTTGTTCGCTCGTCCAGGCTAAAGTGACTCTCCTCCGGAGGACCGAATAGACCCTTGTAAAATTGGGTAATGTATTCTTTGAGGTGTTGTTGTCCTTCTATTCTATTGCCTTCATGATCCAGGGAGAATATTTTTTTTTTCCTATGTTTACCATTTGCCACCATCTGGAAGTACTTGGTGTTATTATCTCCCAACAGGACATCATTCACTTTGGCTCGTTGATAAAACCTCAATTCCTCCTCTCTTAGGAGTTTTGCGAGATCATCCCGAGCGTTTTCCAGTTGTTCTCTCTCTACCTCTGTTAGGATTCGTTGTTCGGCTTGTATATCAAGTGTTGTCACAATGCGTTGGAACTGATCTTTTTGGGTTTTGTACAACCCATGGCGATGTCGAGCCCATCCCCGGATATGCATTCTTAATGCTCCCATTTTCCTATTCCAACGTTGGACTGAGTTTTGCCCTTGTACCAGATGATTCCAAATCTCTCTGACCTTCTCTTTAAATTCCTCTTGAGTCAGCCAACTAAGTTCCATCTTGAACTGTTTAGGCTGACCAGAAAAGGCTGGGTCACCCGTTTCTAGTAGCAGAGAAGTATGATCTGAAATCCCACGATCTAAAGCCCGAACAGTTACCAAGGGGTATTTGAATTCCCATTCCGTGCTCATCAAGACTCTATCTAGTTTTTCATAAGTCGGGTCCGGAAGAGAGTTAGCCCAGGTGAATTGTCTACCTGACAACTCAATCTCCCTAAGATCGAAGCTATCTATGACTGCATTGAAAAGGAAAGGCCAACGGGGATTAAAATTATTTTTATTCTTGTCCCTACTATGCCTCATGATATTGAAATCTCCTCCTATCAAAGCTGGCAGAGGGTTCTGTTGGCAGGTCCGTACTAATTCCGACAGAAAGGCAGTCTTAAACTCCTCCTGAGCCGGACCGTACACCGCCATCAGAATCCATTTGAAATCATCTTGTTTATTTCGCAGATGGAATTTAACAAAAAATTCCCCTTCAACGATAATAGATAGATCAAGCACTAGGGAATTAATGCCCAAGAGAATTCCTCCAGACCTACCCCTAGGTGGCAAACAGTGCCAAACAAAATCCGCACCCCCTGAGAGACGATTGATATTTGCTCGAGACATATCTTGCTTGCCAGTCTCCATAATTGCAACAAAGTCTAGACCATGATCTCGTATTGCCTCCGATATATACCGGTATTTACCCAAGTCTGATAGACCTCTGCTATCCCAGTAAATGACTTTCATTGAGTAACCATGTTGTGTTTATTTTGCTGCCTATGGCGTCCTTTATTTTTCTTAGACGCAGACTTAGTCCTTCGACCAGATACTTGGAGATCACATATTTTAGTGTCCAAGTCCAAGTCATCTAAATCCACATCTGTTAAATCCTTAACTAAGGGCGACCGTATGAAAGGTTTTTCCCTTTCTATAGGATATATTGATTGCATCTGAGGTACGCCTAATGAGATTCCAATTGAATTTAAATTTGCAATACTTGTGTCTTTCGATGACTTACCACCATAGGAGCTTATTGGGGATGCCGAGGTCTGCGATGCTGGGTTCCCATCCAGGTTCCTAGCCGCTGCACGTTTCATAGCCCTCGTCATAACCAACTGATCTGCAATAGGTAAACCATCAGACAGAGTATTGTTAGCCCTTGCACTTCGCCGCTTTCCATCAATGAGCAAGGAACCACAAGATATCTCATCACCTTTCGACCCTGTGATGTGCGATCCCATCGAGATTCCGTGCCAAGAGTAATCCGGTCTCTCTCCATTGAGCCGTCTATATTCACATTGGATTGTGGTGAGATATAATGGACAGGACTTGGTAAAACATTTAGTAAGGGGGCATTTAAACTCTCACCTTCATTAGTCGAGATAGGTGATGTAATGACCTCCTGTCTAGCTGCATTCATTGTCGGGCTTGCCGCGTCCTGGCTTCCAATGGCTTCAGAAGCAGCTGCAGCTATTGCCGGGCTCATCGCGTCCTGGCTGCTATCAGCCGTGGCAAGGCTGGTCGCCAGGCCAGTCACAGCCTGGCCGGTCTCACTGTTAGCCTTCGCCTGGCTGTGCACGGCGTCTTCCTGGCCGGCCGTGACCCGAGCATCAGCGGCCCGGCTGGCCCCTGTCTCCGCGCCCTCGGCCTGGCCCTGTCCGGCCGTGGCTGGGCCATCATTCCTGGCCGCTGACTCCACAAGGTCGGCCTGGTCCTGGCCGGCCGTGGCTAGGCCAGCAGCGGCATGGCCAGCCCCATGACCGGCTACTGCCTGTATCTGAGTGGCCACCACGTGAGTTGAGACGGCCTGATCAGCATCGCCCTGGTCGACAACAGGGACGCCATCCCCTTCATGCTCATTCTCACTCACCCCTGCTGCGTTTGTCAATATATTACCTGCAGTTCCAATTTCACAACGTGAGATTCTGTTATATAAATTAGAACGACAAGGCAGTGATAACCGTACAAGAAACTTACTTTTAGTACTGCTACCCTCACGAAACCCCCCTCTCGGAGGAGTCACTGTGATCGGAGGCAATGTTTCTCCCTTTCCCATCATCACTAGCGGCTTCCATGTCGGACAAGGCCTGCAGTTACCAAAAGATGTGAGAGCCAGCTGCATTTGTTCCGGCCCACCCCCTGTTTGCTTTCCTTGTTCAGTACTAGACTCTTTCATCTCTGTATCACCTCGCCTTTTCTTTGCAGCAGCGGGCTCATTATCATCGTCACCATTGCCCTTATCCTGCCCAGAGCCATCTTGATCCATGTCATCAGGGTCATTTGGTGGGGGAACAGCTGGCACAAAATCCTTCTCTTCAAACGTGTATGTAATGTTATATCCCGTATTTCCAAATACCAAAGTAGTGATAGGAAAGTAGCTTTTGTTCACTACTGCCACCTTAACCCTGATAACACCGAGCTTCCTGTACGTCAACATGTCCACGTCTCTGGTGCTTCCAACTTCTTGTCCCAATGCCCAAAAAACCAAGAAGTGTCTGTAATTATGTGGAACATTGGTAATGTGTACCCAGATCTCCTCTAACTCATATGCAGGGACAATGTCCTGGTTGCTCTGCCACTCGGATACAGTGATAGTAACCCCATAGTTCTTCAACTGATATCCAATGTCTACCATGCTGCGGAGAGTCTCCACATTGGGGAAAACCACCAGAAAAGACTTCTCACCCTGTGGCAGGGCTTCCCAATTCCACTCCACTCTGGTGATCCTAGCAATCTCTGTCTGTACAACTTCTGCAGGAATTGACGGACCATCCACTGACACCAAGCCAGTAGGGGCCGGGTCCGGTGTTTCTAACTTGTAATCCACATTCTGCACCTGAACAAATGCCAACTCCTTTTTAACCGACCCATGGAGAGATGTAATGTTTCTAGGCCATTTCAGAATGGGGCACTTGGCAGATAGATGAGCATTCTTTTTATTGCAAATAACACAATCTAGATCAGCCCGGCAGTCATCATTAGCATGGCCGTTGCACTTACAGCGGAAGCAGAAAGCTCGCTTCTTCTTTAGGATCTGCTCAGCCCCTTGCTGCTGTCCTTGTTGTTGTCTAGCCTCTCCTTGAGCGCTTGACTCAGCATGTGGTGAAGTTGTAGTGTTTTGCAATGTCTGCCAAACACGCCGAGGATCACCACGATTTGCAGCAGCTTGCTCCCGACCTCCACCGTCAAACCGTCCTTGATTCAAGCCACCTTGACCACCTTCGCCGTTCTGTCCTTGCCCTGAATTGTGGCCACTTTGACCAACGCCAGCTGCTTGGTTGCCGGACAGCCCCCGATCAGGGCCGACTCCCCGGCCGGCCGTCCCTCGGCCAGCTCTATCATCACGGCCGGTCGGCCCACGGCCAACTCCGTCACCCCATCCCGCCGGTCTGCGGCCACGGCCATCCCACTGCCCTTGTGTAGCACGCCTAGGGTTCGTCCCCCTGTCCCGGCCAATGACTGTAGCCGTCACCACGACCAGGGCGGCGGCCGTAGGGGGGAGCTCTAGGATGATTTTGAGGCATGGGAGACGCGACCACCTCAGCAAAAGTCCGGCGTTGAGGCTGCCTCCTTCCGTCGCTCGCTTCCAAAACCCTAGCCGGCGGCGGCAGAGTCTTTTGCGCACGGTGATTCGTGGATCGGTCAGGAAAGACCATCCACCAAGGCTCACGTGCATAGTCACGGGCCCGCGGATTCAATTTCCCAACTCCAGGTGCTGACGCGTGGGGCTCCAAATCAGCTCGTAGTTGATCCGGGAGAAATGCTTGTAGTGTGATTTGGGCTGGCTTCCTCTTTGGTAGACGGCCCTTCCAAGGACGTACATGGAAACCTCTTGGTTTCAATGATTGCCTCTTGTTAGTGGAGTTAGAGTTGATATGAGCCTGATCAACATACGCTGAGTCGTCATCAGTCGTCTGATCGGACTCCCACCATCTCGTGCCCTTCGGGAAGCCAACTTGGTCCCAAAACCTTTCAATTAATAGTTCATCACTTTCCCGGTTGGAGCTATATTTTGTTGCATTGGTAATAGCTTGGACATAGTCATCTGCTTCCTCTGGGGTGAATCCTGCCATTATGCATTCATGGTGGACCTCCTCAGGAGAAATGCAACACTCTGCACTAGGCTCTGTCAATGAGCTGACTCTCCTCCGGAGGACCGAATAGACCAAGTCATCGATCCATCCGTTCGCGCCGAGATGCCCGCTGTTACCTCCCCTGTCGACGGCGGGCTATTGCTGTTGCCGGACCGCCTACAGTACTCAGGCAGAGTTGGTGCCGATCCCCGGAATGGCGAGGTAGCTTCCACCGACGAGTCCCGATCCGCTTCATGGCCCCAAAACCTTGACCCGGCGCGCTTGTCAGCAAGGGGATCCGAGGTCCCTCGCCGTCGGCATGTCCGCGGTTGCACCGGTGTCCACTCGTCCTCCATCAGCGAGCCATGGCCGCAGACCAGAAGCCGCCCGGGAAGATCGACGCAGCCACTTCCAGACCGGCAAGGCCTCTGCCCCGGCAGGGCACCTCACCGGCGAAACTTCACGGTACTCCATCGAGATCGCCGAGTCGCCTTGGAATCGCCAGTCCGTAAATTCCGGCTTTCAAAAATCGTATCCCCTATTGCCTCTTAGACCCTTATAGCTATATATGTTTGCAAGCGAACAAAATAAAGCAACCAGGCCTCGTAGTTGTGGTGATGGGCTGCTGTCATCAATTGTACAGATAGTTATGTGGGCTTGGCCGGCTAGTGCTTGGGCTAAAAAATTAGCAATACACATAAGCACTTTTCGCTCTAGCCTAGAGCCGGCCCTGCTTTGAGACCTGGCAAACCTGCCTGGCCCAGGCAGCATTCTAAGGCGCACGATTTCATGAGCCTAGGGTGGAGATCGCTGCCTGGCGATGCAGCTGCCTGCCAGGCTCCAACCAAAACAGCCCCTGAATGCTTGGTGAAATTTTCTTCCTCAAAATCCAAGGGCCCCTCCCCGGCCGACATTGCTACCATTGGCTCGTGGCGGAAGTGGCCCCTCCCCCCCCTCTATTACCTTCCTCACCCCCACCCTCTACCCACTGTACCAAACACTGGTCGCAACTTCCCATCGCCGCCGCCCACGTCACGCTTCGGATTTGGCGGACTCGTTGTCAGCGGTCAACCCTGCGCCGGATCCGGTGGATCCACCATCGGGGCTTGTGCTGAGGCCGCCACAGCCGGCTGCCCCACCGCTGGTCTCTACTTCCGGCCTTCGCGATTGTGCTCGTGAACCCGATCGCCACTTCCCTCCGCCGCCACTGGGCTCGGACCTGCGGGTCATTGCCAGCGGCCTCTTCCAGCGCCGCAGCCCGGTAGTGTCGCTGGCCGCCTCCCCCCTTCGCATCGGTTCCTGCCATGGACCTCATGGCGATGCCTTGGGTTGCCGGGGGTTGACTTGGTTGGGGTCGGATCTAGGCCGCTGGGGGCCGGCGCCCCCTCGCCCATCTGCTCATTGCGCCCCGGTCCCCGCGCATGGGTTGGGCCTTGGAGGCCGCCAGCCGACCCCTAGCACCGGTGATCGCTCAGCTATAGGTCGTTGTTGATCCCTGATGTATTATTTGCCATCTCCGTGGCCACCCCATCATCGTCGCTACGTCGATGTCGTCTTCTTCCGTGGATGTACGATGTTGGACCCGGGTGTCACGAGCGAAAATCTATGCTTGGCTTTGATGCTAGTGCTGGCAGTGCAAGTCACATTGTTGAAGGCGTGTCATTGACTCCCCTGACTTTATGGATCCGCCGAGTGAAAGCTCTGCCCCGTGCAAGATGGACGACTGGAGGCATCATCTGGCTATTTTCTCCGTACCCGATATGCTTTGTTGTTTCAGTTGTCTTAGCGGCTCATAGTGTACTTCGGTTGTCTTCACAGGATTGCCATGTTATCGTTGTAGTGTGGTTTGGTGGTGAGGTGTAGAGTTTCTTTCTTGTTGTTCTGTTTTGCATCTCTAAGGTTCTATGTCGCCGTAACTCTTTTTTTTCTTAGTAAAATACGTCTAAGAAAATGCTTGGTGAAAGAAGACGAGCAAACTCTGGTTCTCTTCAAAAACAGGGAAAGAAGACTATTCATAGCTCTCAGGCAATAACTACACTTGATGAATAAGAGACTGAACTCAAGAAAGGACCCCTCTATTCAGTAAGAATACGCATGTCTATTTTTCTATATTATCAAGTGACAATGTCAGGTCATGGAAGCTAATATATGTTTGTCGAAGCAAATGTAAATTATGGCTTTAAAGAAGTCTGTACCAGAGGCGCTATAAGCATAAGGATAGGCTTATTTAGCTTCAGATTCTTGAGATTGGTTGAGATACAAGGATACGGTTAACCTTTTATGGCCCTACGGCTCCACCAATGAGCATATACATAAATACGGAGTAATTCATATGGTCAAGCGAGGGCAGAGGTCTGCCTACTCCATCGTTGTCCGCTTCAATAGTATGAAGCTAAGTGATAAGACATTAAACGAGAACATAAAACGATATCAAGTAAGAAAAACAAAATAAACTGGTACAAGTCTACATTCTGTTTGGAACAGCAAAATCCTATTGGAAGTCTCACTGAACGAGCAAGTGTACATTCTGTTTGGAACGACAAAATTGCACATCCATCATTATCCAGCATCAACTCCCTAGAGTAAAACAACTTCTAAGACATAGAAATCATTCTCACAGGATACAAGAGCCTAGTTCATCCTCTTGATGAGCTCGTTGATGTAGTTCTCACGGTTGCCAGCATCACCACCCTCGACATAGTGGTTCCTCTTCTTCTTGAGGCCACCGAGCGGCGCCTTCAGCTTGAAGGGCCAGAGGAAGTTGTTGGCCTCCTTGAAGTGTGGGCCAACGGTCATGATCTCATGGACAAGATCCTCAATGCAGATGATATTGTGCTTTCCAAGGCCCTAATGAACAGCAAGTGGAGTGGTAGAGAACTTAGACTAAAATAGAAATGTCGATGTAATCATAATCAGCATAGCAGTTGTAGATGACAAACCTCCTCAATGACATTGTTGTTGCTTAGAGGAATCCTCTGCTTGTTCAGCTTGCCATAACCTCTCTTGTAGATCAATTCCCTAACACTCTTCAGGTTCGGGTATCTGGAGATGAAAGAATATATGTTTGAGACTTCAGAACAATCATGATAATATGAAACAAGAGGTATTCCTGCCTTCAAATATTAAGAAGGCCAAATTGGGACTATATATGGGCCCAACTGGGTTGATTCAAGTGAAATTATAGGATAATTATTCTAACTCTGGAAAAGTTAGTTCAAAGATCACATCAATATGCATGCAACAGACAGCAGGGTAACAGAACAGACCTATATGTTCCATTCTTTAAATTTAGACAACAGAATAACTAAGAACAACAATAATAAGATTTAAAAAGTATTTAATACTTTTCTCCAGAATAGAAGAACATAATAAACCTGAAGTATTTCTACAAACATATATATGAAACCAAAACAGCAATGTGAAGATAAATTCAATAGAAATTATAGCAATTTACACCTCTCATAAGGGTGTATGATACATTAAGGATATAGTGCAGCAGTCACTCCACTCTAGCAGAAGACCAAAAGCCAGGACAAATAAATGTACTCATGATAGCTAAACAAATACAGACTTACCCATATGCAACATATGGCTCAACCCTGCGCAGCATGTTAATGGTAGCCTTGTTAACCTTGAGGAAGACACCATTGAAGATCTGCCTCAAACGCAGAAGCTGCAAGATCTTGCGGGTCTTGGGGTGCATGGCATTAATACTGCACAACAAATTTGACCCGAATTAACATTTCAGCAAGACAAAACAATTGGCAAGCAGAATGAGACAGTGCCCTACCCACGGATACGGACAACAAACAGAAGCTTGGCCTCAGGGCTGACATAGAAACCACCCTTCAACCGAGCCTCACGCTTGAGCTGCACAAGCTCCTTCTCCTGCAGAAAGCACAAATCCATCAAAACGTATTACCAAAGTACCTACATGTATAACCAAAATAGACAATTTGTGTCAAAAGGTAGCATTGTCTCAGTATACCAATTTTGTTTAATTTTTTTTTGCAAGTTATTCTTGTTTCAAAATATTAGCAATATTTCAATGTATTAGCCCATCATGAGGACAGGAAACATTACAATAATCAGCAATCATAACCAATGGTAAAACTGGACCTATCAATAATCAGCATTTATCATTTAAACATAACACTTGTAACATCATCCTGAATATCTCCTAGAACGAAGAAGCATTTAACATTCAAACTAGTGACGTCCTAACTTGCACAAATAGGTAATGACTAACTGATAAAAAACATAAGAGGCGTACGAACATGTCCATGGTCGCCATCGTACATTAGTTTTCATACACTATGCGCATAACAAATTCCAACGAGCACAAATCGCGGATGGCAAATGGTTTTTCCACCACCAGATCGCAAGCAGATGCTACATAGTTGGACTAAATCCCTCGTCTAGCCAGAGAGCCGCCTAAGACCAAGGCGCAGGCAGATGGAGACGGGGGGCGGATCGCTCGCTCACTGACCTGGGCGTCGTACTCCTGCGCGTACTGCTTGGCGCGTGCGAAGATGATCTTGCGGCTCTCGAGCGCCTTCTTCCTGTCGGCGAGCGCCTTCTCCTTCTTGTCCGCGGCCCACTGCTCCTCGCGCTTGCGCTTCCGCAGCACCGACTCCGGCACCACCGCCGCCTTCGCCTCCGCCGCCGACATCTGCGCG
>OAMR01000276.1:1617176-1627646 GCA_900205405.1 Echinochloa crus-galli | reverse complement strand
GCAGCTTTGGCCTTCAATTTATAGGTGCCATGGTCGGTTTGGATGGGGTAGGGACCAAGCAAGCCATTTGTGAAAAGCGGGAATCCGAAGAAAGAAAACTGGTGCAGCGTCCTCAGAATGAAACCTAGGAAACTGTTTGCCATGCCTGAAGGAAGACACTGACATTAATGTTGGTGATACTGATATGGATGTGGTTGTTATAGGTGTAGAAAAAATTTCTGTTGCGGACCAAGACGATGTGTCAACTTGGAGGAGGCCTGATGTGGAAGGGACAAGTGTTGATGCTTCTGTTGAGCTTGCTAAACCAATGCCTGAACCGGATCACGCAGACATATCTGAAGATGACGACGATGCTGATGACACCTACACCGGAGACGGAGTGGTTGCTCCAGCCAATTTAGATGGACAAGACGACGACGGTTTTTTTTACATAATTAGGGGGTTGCTGTTTGTCTTAACAATTAGGGGTTGATTTGTTTACTTCCATTGAACCAATAGGTCCAATGTTTGTCTGCAACAAATAATTTTTGGTGAAGATTTCAGTTATGTATGCAAGTAATCTATGGAGCCACTACCTCTAATTGTTAAGACTTCATGTATATGTTTATGACGACAACTTCATGGGCTTAATTTTTATATCACCATTATTCTCATGAAAAAACAAAGCAAAAGCAACCGTCAAAAGACAAACAAAGATAATATATGTAGGAAATACATAAGGTAGCATAAATCAGTAGAACCAGCATACATCTGTGTTCATCAGAGAAGCAAAAGCAACAGACAAAAGACAGACATATATCTAGTTCCTCAGTTCAGATCATCGCTTCATAGTCCGCTTCATTCCCGATCAGATTCCTGGGTGTAGAACTCACCCCTCTGATGCTTCCGCTTTACTGCAACGCGAAGATCTTCAGCCATCTGATAAATCTGTCATTTCACAAATGCGTCACAGTAAGCATTTACAGAAGGTCATCAACAGTTTTCAGAAATTCTCTTAACGATGTTTAACTTGAAGGATAGGAAATCACCTCACGAAGAGACTTAGTAGGTCCATCGTATTCATCTTCATCGCTGTCGTAATTCAGCATCATCTTGCATTGAATCTTTGGGAAACAAAACTCATACTTCTTTCCTTTTGACTAAATTACATGCAAATCTTGATCAGAACATAAGGCACACACAATAATTACGAAGCAAATTTACTCCATTTGGCGACGACTACTATTCCTCCGTTCTTCCTGGGGGCGGTAATAGCAGATCGGAAACCCATTGGGACGAACGGCACTTCTACATGCACGGTGTGGTCCAGGTCGACTTCGACCCGCGCCTCCACGGCATGCCGATGCCTCCTCTGTGGTCGTGGGTTGGATGAGGAGTGGCGGCCACTCGATGGAGTCGACGATGTCGATGACGGACTTCGCGAGAAGCGACCAGCAGCGTCGCGCGGCTGCTTGCGAGCTGGGTGCGTGCGTCGGGCCATCGTCGTGATGCAGGTGGGTGAGACGGTGGCGGCGGAGATCGGAGGGGTGGAAGTAGTTATAGGAGGCGAGGGAAGAAAGCGTGCAAGAATTTTGGGAACAGAAATGGCGACACGGGATTCGGCTTCGAATCGCAATGGGCCGGGATTGGGCTGGGATTGGGCCGCACCGTAGGTTTTTTTCTACATCACCGGGATTTGGATAAGACCGTGGCAACCGGCGAGCGGCGGCGCAAAGAAGAGGAGAGGCGAGCGGCGGCGCAAAGAAGAGGAGAGGCGAGCGGCGGCGCAAAGAAGAGGAGAGGCGAGCGGCGGCGCAAAGAAGAGGAGAGGCGAGCGGCGGCGCAAAGAAGAGGAGAGTCTTTCCCGCCCAAGGAGAGGGTTTCTTGCCCGAGCAAGGCCGCGGCGGAGCGAGCGGCGAGCGGCGGCGCAGGCGACTTCCAGCGGCGCGAGGAGAAGCAAGGCAAGAGCAAGACAAGGGGGTGGCAACAAGGGTGGGACGGCCCTTACACACGCGCCGCTGCGGCGAGGTTGGCGACGCGGTTGTGCCGGGGAGAGGGCGGCGCTTCCTCCTCGGCGCGCCCTCAGTCTCCGCCGGCCGACGCAGGTGCCTCCGCCGCTGCTGCAAGGGAAGCCGCTGCATATGAGAGCGACCACAGCTCCGATGTGGTCATCCTGCCACCAGGGTGGGGCGTCTACAACCACCAGGCTCCAGCTCAGGAACCCACTCGGGAGGAAATCGACCTTGTTTCTTCCACAGACCATGACTCCGACGCCGAGGTGAGCAATCTTTCCCTGGGAATGCCTCTGGTTGGTATGGAAGATAGATTGAATTACTTGCTGTTATGGTAGATAGTAAAGTTTGGCAATTATGTCTTGATTGAAGTGACCTGGGAATGCATCTGATTGTGATCTGGGAATGCCTCTGATTGTGAAATTGGAATATGCAAATTATGTGTGTGAAATGTGTGTGAAATGGTATACTAGAAATGCCTCTAATCGTGACCTTGTTTCATTATTATCTTGTTGACTAATGGGAATATGCAAATTCTTATCTTTGCTGAATCAACAATTATTGCAACCTTAAATATTGTCTGTAGAATGGATTTTCTGCTCGTTCAAATGGGAAAGTATTTTATGATCTGTTGTAATAATGAATTCTTGGCTCTGTAAATTTTGTCTACACATCTCTACTGCCATTTTCCAAATTGTGGTAGCAAAACATGATAGGGGAAATCCATAAAATTCATGCTTAGCTTGTTGAATGATACAACCCACTCATCCTTGTCTTGATTGTCAGCTGAAGGAGGCAGCAACTATGTACAATAAGGCAACGCAAGAACTCCATGAAGCTAGGGAGGAAAACAAATCATTGGCAATGAAGCTTTGGGCTGCAAAAACGAAGGAACAACATTTGGAATTTTGTCTGCTTGAAGAAAAGGAAAAAGTAAAAAATCTGCAAGCAGAAGAGGTTTTCCTAACCAACGAACTCGAGCGCATGAAAAAGAAGAAGAAAGAACTCAAAGAAAAACTCAAGGAAACGGAAGTGAAAAAAGGAGTCCTTAGAAACGCACTTGTAGATGCGCAGATTGAGTTAGATAAAAAGAAATGACTCCCATGTAGTGCACTTGTGATGCATGACTGTGATGGAACTATCCTTTTGTCCTTGTGCCCCTATGTACATGTAGTACTTGTTGGTAACTTAATTTGTGTGATGCATGTAACTATGTTACTCAATTTGTGTGGTGCATGTTAACACTAGGTCTGTTCGGCTGGTCACATTTAGACTAATTTTGGCTCAAGCTGCTGATCATTTCAGTCCTAGCCATTCGGCTGATGCATGTTCATAAGTTCAGTCCCAGCAACAACCTCTCTCACCGTTTCTTTTTTATTTGAATAAGACGTCATCAACCCTAATCTCAAAATAAAAACATCATCAACCCTGATTTCGGCCGTGTGTTGTTGGACGAAGGTTGCTAAACGTTCAGCCATAATTTGCACAACAGATATTCATTACACAGAATTCCACACATTACAATAAAGTTTTCAAGTCTAACACATAGATAAGATAGATTATTACAATCCAAGTTGATAAGGCAAAAGATACGGCAAAGTTCTCTCTACAAAAGATACGCTAGCTGAAGATATAAGCCATTCATCCTTCTTCTTCTTCTTCATAACTCAATTTGATGGAAAAGAGTTCTTGCAGGACATATGAAGAAGAAGCAAAGTTGCCTACAAGCTTTTTTTTACCTAAACAATGTGTGCAAGAATAGCATTCAACATTTTCTATTTTTATTGACTCCTCGGCAATACCAAAACCAAATGAAGATTCAGTTATTGAAACTACCAACTAAAACAGCATATGAACTAGTTTCTATTTGACCAAAGTACAAGCATATGAAGAATTAACAATACGATGGTTCGAGGGGAGAGACTAGATCACCTTCTGCCTCTTCCCCTTCTCATTGTCTAACCGTGGCACCGCCATGCATCAAAATCCTGCTTCCCAGAGTTCGCGGCAAAACGAACAACAGGATGGGTCGATCTCATCTTGATCGCAACTGCCTCCAGAGCAGGTGCACGTGCGCCCTTGCAACCAAGCCGCAGGAAACACTATAGGTTCCATCTAACAGACAAAGTGCTTGAATCAATGAACCATAACAAGAGATCTAGCACAAGAAACAAGAATCTACCAAACAAGTAATCAAAATGCATAAATTGAGTTTGTTTCATGCTTGCAAAAAATTAGTTATCTAGCATCTGCAATATACCTACCAAAAGTGAATCTTTAACTAGTATCAGAGAACCAAGCAAAAGTGAATCTAGGTGGACCAAAAGTTAATCATCATCAACCATCAGAGAACCTTGCAACAACAACACTGAAAAGGAAAATATACATCATCTCATCTTTGTTTGCTACGTGGCTATCTCAAAGTTGGTCTAAAAATCTAGCAACAACTGAATCTAGATTCTACAACAGAACAAAAATCACTTAATGTTCTTAGACAAAGTTCTAAATTTATACTAACACAAATAGTGCCTGAATCATTGTATCAAAACAAATGATTTGACCCGCACTACAAAAATCCAACTAGATCTGGCACAAGAAGAAAAACCCCCAATTTACTGTAGCACACTTACCTCATCCACTTCTGCTGCCTTCTCTTTCCCCCTGCTTTGCCCCGGGGAGATGTGTATAAGAGACAGATTTACATGGCCGAATAAGCATTCACCGGGGTCCATATATATTTCCAGTAATGCCACTTCACAAGGGTCATTACACAAAAGGCCCATTCATCAAACCTAATTGTTCATCAGTTTGTACTTGTTGATCAGTACCTACTTGTTCATCTCGACCTCCTTTTGCTAATTCATGGAGGGAGTAGGTCAGTACACAAAATACATGATTCCTAGGTGTTAAAACAAAAGCATCAACTAGCTACTGCTTCCTGGTGGCTGCAATCCTACGGGCAGTAATAAACCCAACACTTGATCGCGACGCGTAGCTCCTCCACCAAACGCTCGATCTGTCATTTAAAAAAAAAGAATTACAGAGACATGTACATCAAAATTTGCATATGGAACAAATAGAACATAGGGAATGAAGGAATACCTCGGCGTTCGGAGGGGCCCTACGGTTGATGACCCTGCAGTGCTCATCATCGCTGTCATCAGTGCAGTCCGCGAAGATCCTGACTCGCGGAAAGTTGAGCTCGTACGTCACCTTGTTCCCTTTGTCCTGAATTAAGGAATAGAGACATGAATTAATACTAACTTTTGCAATAAGTGTATATGGAATTCATATTGACCTTGATGTGTCAGCTGACATTTGCATGATATGCTTTTCCGAAAAAACACATAACAACATGCACATCCAAAGAAACAGGACAACATGCACATCCAAAAAAACATGACAACCTGCACATCCAAGCTAGAACAGGATGTTGATTAAAATTGGATCAAGACATGCATATGTAAAATTAGATCAAGAGGCCTACCATGGTTTTTGAAAAAAAACTATAGCTGTAACTTTAACTACATCAAAGACATGCCTTATTAAACTACTGAAAGGATTTCAAGTGCACTTGATGAATTGATTTGAATCTAAGATTTATTATTTTAAACAAACCTAATATTAAGAAGGAACTACATATTTGTTCACTGTATTAATGTACAAAATTGATAATGCTACATAATAATAGATTGCAATTTCAGAGGATGCAAGCGCATCCAAAAATACAGGACAACAGGACAACAGGATGGGTGTATTTGCTAGTAAATTTTTTAGATAAGATAAGATTAATCTGTTGTAGTATAACATATCATGATGACAAGGGAGCACTGAATGCCTAAGATGGTTCATATCAGTTTTTGCCATTTCTCTTCATAACTATATTCTGCATAAATGACATATTTGCATACTAGGTACCATGAATGCATAAAATGGTAATACTACGCTTACTCATAGAATTAATTACAACTCAGGAACAACCTCTCACACCAAGAAAACAATCACTTAAACTGTCTGAATAATCAGTAGTATTAATATTACGTATTCCAATTGCATAGGGGGCAAATTAATTTGGTAGGAGGAACAAATCTTACCAGGTGTTCCCAGTCAAAATCCGGAAAACGTCGCGGGTACGCCTCCGACGACGATGACTCGCTGGCCAAGGCATCCACCGTTTTGGCCTTCTTGACGATGGGGTGCTGAAAACCCTCACCGGACTTCCGCTTCAGCACTCGTCGGCCGGAGTCTGCATCCTTGACTCCCGGCGGAACATCGGGGACGGGATCCGGGCCCTCCGCCGAGGCCGGGGCCGACGCCGCGAGGCCCCCCGCTAACGCCGACGCCACGGGTCCCCTCCGTACCGTCGCCGCCGCAGACTCCGGGCGGCGCCTCGATGACCCCGCCAATGCGGGAATCGGTGCACGACGGCGGCGCATCGAAACCCTTGTCTCGCCATCGACGAGGAGTTCATCTACGCTCTGTTGGCCTGCACTAGCTAGATGGGATTGCGTGAGGGGCGGTCGGTGGGGTGGTGTTGAAATGGAAACTGATCGGAGTTGAGCGGCGAGAACGAAGGGGCAACGGTTCCTATATATGGGTAGACGACGAGAACGAAGGGGTGGCGTCGGTTCCACAGAAGTCAATGACGCGTGGACCCAGCCACTTTTTGGCCCATGAATCAGTACAGAAACATCGGGCGATGGTTCAGTTCCCGAAAAGGGAATGCCAAGTTTAGTGTTTCCGCATGAGGAGAGAGATTTGATGTCATAGGTGAATATTGAAGTTTGGAGAGAGAATATTTGGGTGACTCTGGGTGACCGAACATGTCAGGGCAGTCCCAACCCAATGACTAGGATGGTGTCCATAGAATTAAATGACATGCCACATAGGCTAAAAGATGATGGTGTCAAGTGAGTTAATGAAGAAAGAGGAGGAAACCGGGTCTTGCATGAGACATGGTTTCTACACATTATCAAAGACATAGTGAGAGGTGAGTGACATTAAATTTGAGTTTGGAATAGTAGTGTTTGGGTTGGAGGGGTAGTGTCTTATACTAATTTCTTGATGATGTGGAGACTATGGACATCACTACTAGTGTCTTGGGTTGGGACTGCCCTAATAATATTTAGCTACTATGTATATTGTAAAGTTTGGAGTAATTATTTCTCTTTCGAGGAGGTTGAAGCCATAACTTTTATCCATTATCCAAACAAAGAGTTGCAAGAGAGGAGGTATGGCAATGCAGAGGCAGAAGGGGAGCTGTTTTGTCAAATTCTAAAGTGGTAATAACACGTAGTGGCAATTGACCATAAATGGGTGCATCAATAAGACTTAATAATTTATAACATAATTTAAAATTAGAACTGACCAAACAAAGTCATATAAAATCAGTTGTGATTTTTTATTTATTCAGATGAAATAGTTTCATTTTCATATGTTACATCACAGTGGTGCAACAAAATAAAAGAATAAAGGAAATAAAAGATCAAATAACATGTGTACTACCATATTGTGAAATATTGTGGATATTGATGTCACTTAGTGGTTTATAGATAAACATTAGACAAAATATCACATATTACAACAAAGTTCTCTAGCCATTCATCCTTCTTCTTCTTCTTCCTCTAGCCATCACAAAGCTTCAATGCTCCTTCTTCATATGTCCCTATTTGGCATCATATTATCCATGCACTAGACAAAAAATCGAGTTAAAACATAAATCAATGCTTTCCATGAGATAGGTGGGACAGGTGGGACCTGCGTGTTAGCCGCATATCGCCTCGTCGTGATGAAATCGCCTCCTCCGGAGGGCGTCGCTCGCGTGTCGGTGTCGGCCCAATTCGACGGCGTGTCGGGCAGATATGAAAACGCATACAAGAAAGACGCCTCCTGATGCACTTATCTCGTCCCTTCCGTGTGGGACCTTGGTACGGGGCCCCATGTCAGTGCCTGGCGATGGTAACAACTGCCTCCGGTCGCCGTATTCCCCCTTTTGTTTCTACTGGCCTTCTCGCAGAAGCCGTCCCATCATCCTCGCGTGTTTTCCTCCGCCTCCCCTCGCCGGCCATTGTGCTATTTCCTCCGCCTCCCCTCGCCGGCGCCATCGCCTTCTTCCCCTACTTCCATCGCTCATTCCTTCTCGCCCACCTACATGACGAAGATGCAGCGCCGCAACCCCGCCCCCAGGACCCTGTCCTGCGACGAGAGGGGTCGATTCATGAGGAATCCGGAGTTAGCGGTGAGGTCGACGAGGCGAGGTGGTCAGGTGAGCCCAAACCCTTGCAGCATCTCCAGATTTTTAGATTTGTACATTGAAGTTCTTGATGCTTGCTACCTGGGGTTTTTTCGATTAAAGTTTAGTTGAGGGAGCACTGATTGGGTTTTTCTTTATATGGCTGCAGTGAGGTATTTGTTATATGTGATGTGTTGAATAAATGAAAGTAGCACTGATTGAATGTTGTAGTTGGGGTTTTTTTTGAGGTTTATTTATTCAATGATAGATTGTAATTAGATTTCGCAGCACTGATTGGAACTCGCAGCAACAAAACATAGAAAATATATGAACTATGAAATTATGTATAACTGCAACTTTGCAATGTGTCAATCTTTACAAGTTTGCCATTTGAGATCTTTGTGATGTTATGATAGGGCAACCCAATGCACATATTCCATAAACGACATGCCACAGTGTCCAGCGAAGCCTGTGATTCATCAGTTGAGGGCAAGTGCTTGTTTACTTCAAAATAGGTTCACAACTTGTTCATGTGTTTGTATAAATTGTGGCCCTGATTTGCTTCGATTCTAGGTAAAACGTCGAAAGGCTTTTCAATTATGCTGCAAAAAGATCACCTGCACTATGGAGCTAAATGCGGGTAGCGATGATGAAGACGATGTTCCTCTACTGTCTGCAAAGGAGGTGAAGTTCATGCCCTTCAATTAATCATAGGGGTTATTTCAAACATTGTGTAAACCCTTGACATCTTAGTTCTGTTTTTCCATTGAATTTTCGCCAGATTCGAAGCAAGGTGGAGGAGGTGCGCCTTCTCGTGAAGAAGAAGGTGCAAGCGGGTGACTGGTACACGATGGAGGATGAAGTCTTCTCGTAGTTAGGTTGATGGTTAGGTTGATGTTAGTTTGTTAATGTAAATACTACCAGAACTATAACGCGTTGGACGCCTCCGCTTGCTTTTGGTGACAATGTGTTGATGTTAGTTTGTGTGCTTGGTTTTGGTCACAATGTAATGGAGGCCTTTTGCTTGTGCCTAATGGACAACTAATGTAGTGTTTAGTGCAGTTGCAATGGAACTATTGTGGTACTCTATGAGGCTATATATAATATATCCCTGCTAAATGGTTGTGTCACCTACTCATGGGTCCCACATCTGCATATGAATCATTTACATCCTAAAAGAACTCTTTGGCATCAAAATGTTATGGCAGTAGACAAAAAAATCTAGATAAATCATAAACCAATGCTTTTTATGAGATAGCTTGACATTTCCTCAAATGTTTGAAAAATGAAGCACGAGATTTTGTCAAATCAAATCATTTTTAAAATAAAAAAATTGCTTCAACTAGTTCTTTAATACAAAATTTGAATAATTTCAACAATGTAAAGTTAGTAAGATAATTTTATTTTCATATGTTACATCACAGTGGTGCAATAAAATAAAATAATAAAATAAGTAACAAAAAAAGAGGACCAAGGCTTCGAACCCAGATCCTTAGGTTCAGCAGTTAAGCACCTCACCAATACACTGCGCATTAGGTTGTGATTGCATACAAATTTTTTGTGTACATTATGGTAAACAGTGAATTAATTAGTCCAATCCCAATGTGCCACGTGAGTGTATATGTAAGATCAAATAACATGTGTACTACCACATTGTCAAATATTGTGGATATTGATGTCACTTAGTGCTTTATAGATAAACAGGGTATCTCACCAATACAGAATATCACACATTACAACAAAGTTCTCGAGCCATTCATTTTTGGGTATCTCACCAATACAGAATATCACACATTACAACAAAGTTCTCGAGCCATTCATTTTTGGGTATCTCACCAATACAGAATATCACACATTACAACAAAGTTCTCGAGCCATTCATTTTTGGGTATCTCACCAATACAGAATATCACACATTACAACAAAGTTCTCGAGCCATTCATTTTTGGGTATCTCACCAATACAGAATATCACACATTACAACAAAGTTCTCGAGCCATTCATTTTTGGGTATCTCACCAATAAAGAATATCACACATTACAACAAAGTTCTCGAGCCATTCATCCTTCTTCTTCTTCTTCTTCTTTCTCTAGCCATCACTAAATGTTGTACAAAGTATGCATATTAAGAATTTGAAAATTGAAACTGACCAAACAAAGTCATATAAAATATTGTCACTCTTTATTTTTTGAGATGAAATTATTTTGGGTATCAAAATCTTGGTTCAACTAGTTCTTTAATCAGAA
>OAMR01000276.1:1561684-1598358 GCA_900205405.1 Echinochloa crus-galli | reverse complement strand
TGCTTTCTTTCCCTCATCCTTGGTTTGGGTTGTGAGAGGTTGGTCCAGCTGAGGCTGATGGGACAAGGTGGGGAGGGAGCTCACCGAGTCGACTAGTGAGTGAAAGGTGTTGGTGGACGATATTTGCGGGAACCTGCGGAGTGAGGACGAGTCTGATGTGGATGTGAGGCTGATGGTGGGTTTTTTGGGAGTGTGATCTCTCTAGTGATGAAAGGAGCTGGTGATGAGATGAAACTTGGGTTTATTGCTGCTGCTTGCATAGGAAGCCCCAGCCTAAATTCCTTGACTATTTACATTACTAGATTAGGCCACTTTAAAGCTTGTTTCATATTATGGTTGGTGACGTGAACCTGTCCCATTTCCTTGGGGACAGACTTTGGGTACACAGGAGAAGACCCCGAGCACGAGTTCAACCAGGATGGATGGTACGATTGAAGGGTTACGCGTGCGCTCAAGGATGCCTGCGGGAGTGGACCCGGTGATTTAGCTACCGCTGCGTAGCTGTTCTCATTGTCGATTTAGTCCTGAGGGCTTGTACCAGACCGCTATGTTTTATATATATGTCATGTACTGGAACTTTTATCGTTGTATGGATGTGATATTCTGCTGAAATGAGTTCTGTACGAGATAGCTGCTATTCCTGGGACTATCTCAAGGGTACAGGGAGTTGGATTCTTGTTGTTGAGAATCCGGTTTGTTTCAGATGGACGACATCTTCGGAAGGAACGGCAACCCCCGGCCTCCCCTCGAGCAGCTCCACCGCGCTGCCCAGGCCGGGCACAGAGGGGCGGCCTATGTCGCCGCCGTCTTCCTCTATAGGGCCAACATCGGGGACGACGCCGACGCCACTGCGATTGCGTACATGAAACAGGTTGAGGGCGAGGATCAAGGGCAGTGCCGGCGTCCGTCTTTGATCAACAACCTGCAATTCCTACATTGGCGGAGGCGTGGTGTTAATCTGGCTTGGCAAATGCGGAGTGTTGCCCTCCGCCTAGGACTCCCCCGGCCGACGCTGCCAACGGTTGTGCTGCGAGGCGACATTCAACATTGCGAAGGCCCAGCACACTGCGGTAGGGAGCCCAACCGGAGGGGGTGTTGCATGTATTTCTGTAGTGATGAATGTCGGCTTCGTTACGAATGCTATGTCTACTTCTATTGTGTCAAGTATGGCTATGTATGATAATGGTGTTGGTAAATGAAGCATTTGGGTTTGAGAACACTTTACTTTGTCGGCATTTACGGATTTTATTTCAATGGCATTCAGCAAATGTTGTTCTGTTACGTAGTTTGTGTGGTAAATGTTATTGTGGTACTGTCAATTGAACGTTCTGGGTGATCGAGATGGTCTAGAGGCTATTGCTAGGCTTGTAGCCAATGTTGGCCAACTTTGGCCAAGGATGGCCATGTTTCTTGTGGCTGGCTGAGGCTATGGCCGGCTAGAGGGTGGCCGCAGTTGGCTGGTAGAGGCCGTAGGTGGCCAGAGGTGGCTAGGTTGCGGCTGGGGTAGGCCAAGGGGTACATGAAGTCTTATTGAACCCATTTATGATCAATTGCAATAAATTTGGGCTATTGCATAAACATTTGTAAATACAGCGCATCACTACATAGATCATCGACAACGTCATAAACTAATCATTCATCACACACTAGCATTCAGTCACTTAGTGCTTTACAAATAGACATTACACACAAAATCAAACATTACAATAAAGTTATCTAGGCATCACAAAGCTTGAATGCATCTAAAAGTCACGAGGAACTCTTTGGCATCAACATGTTATGGCAGTACACAACAGCCCCGGCCTCCCCTCGACCAGCTCCGCCGCGCTGCCCAGGCCGGGCACAGAGGGGCGGCATATGTGGCCGCCGTCTTCCTCTACAGGGCCAACATCGGGGACGACGCCGACGCCACTGCGATTGCGTACATGAAACAGTTGAGGGCGAGGATCAAGGGCAGTGGCGTCCGTCTTTGATCAACAACTTGCAATCCCTACATTGGCGGAGTCGTGGTGTTAATCTGGCTTGGCAAATGCGGAGTGCTGCCCTCCGCCTAGGCCTCCGCCGGCCGACGCTGCCAACGGTGGTGCTGCGAGGCGACATTCAACATTGCGTAGGCCCAGCACACTGCGGTAGGGAGCCCAGACAGAGGGGGTGTTGCATGTATTTCTGTAGTGATGAATGTCGGCTTCGTTACGAATGCCATGTCTACTTCTATCGTGTCAAGTATGGCTATGTACGATAATGTTGTGGTAAATGAAGCATTTGGGTTTGCGAACAGTTTACTTTGTCGGCCACTTACGGATTTTATTTCAATGGCATTCAGCAAATTTTATGTTATTTGTGTTACAAAAAATCGAGAGAAAAATTTGGATGAACATTTGACCGGGCCCAGGTGCCGACAGGTGGGGCGTAATTGGCAGTAGTGTAAGAGCAAGTATTATAATAGGCTGCAAGCAGGCTAAATCCTACATGGAGGAGAGAGAAGAGAAGAGAGAGAAGAAAGTGGGCTGTAAACTTACAGCCAGCTGAGGCACAGGTTCCTAGAAATTTTGTGAGAGTGAATGGTGGGCCAAGTAGTATGTTTCTTAGCCAACCTATTATGTGAGTGGGCTTTTAGTTGGCTATGAGTGATGTAGCAACAACATACAGCCCACTTTCTGGCTGTATTATTAACCTTGCTCTAAGTAGATTTCCAACCCAATCACTAGGATGATGTCCACTTAACGAAGCGAAACTGCCTTCTGATCCTCTTTCCCTTTTGCCTCCTCCCCCAAACGATCGATCAATCAATGGGGTTTTTTACTCTTCGGAACCCCCGCCCACGGTGCCCGCGTTAACTACCCGCACCCACCGCGTCTGACTCCATAATCCCGTAATCACCGCGGGCTCTCCACCCACGATGCAACTGTTCATTTCGCACCAATCATTCGCCGCCACCCGCCTGCCGCCGAATCCCTCTCCGTTGTTCCATTCCCTCGCGATGGCCGGTCGCAAGCGCGCCTGGCACCCGTCCCATATGCAGCTGCGCGACGACAGTGGACGCTTCATGCGTACTCCGCCGTCCGCGACCCCGCGGCGCCAGACCTCGTCGTCGTCGCCGGCATATGCCGGTGTGGCCTCGCGGCACCGAATCTCGACCTCGTCGTGGGCAGGTGCCACCATTGCTCGGCGCTGCCCCAACTCCACCCAAACGCCGGCAGGTGCCACCATCCCCCGGCGCACCCGGGCCTCGACCTTCAAATCCATGGCTGCCGCTGGTGATATCCAGATCAAAGAGGAGGCGCAGGGCGGTGAGGAGGCGCAGGGCGACGAGGAGGTCCCGGAGCTGCCTCCGGGATTCGAAGCTCATGTCGCCGCAACGAAGAAAATAATACACAGAAATGAGGTAGAATGATCTTGTAGATGCGTTCGGTTTGAATGGAAAGGGCCGGGTTGTTATTAACGGTTTAGTCTACCATATAGTTATGTTGTCACATAGGTTACTGCTTTAATTCAACAATCAATATAAATTGGTAGGTTAATTTTCAACTCAAACATCGGGGACGACGCCGACGCCACTACGATTGCGTACATGAAACAGGTTGAGGGTGAGGATCAAGGGCAGTGGCGTCCGTCTTTGATCAACAACTTGCAATCCCTACATTGGCTTCTGCATAGGTTACGGATTTTATATATTCAAAGTGTTTGAATCAAAAAGGCATACATTGGGTACATTGATTGAATACATGATAGGTTCTCTACATTTGAGTGAATGCATGATAGGTTCTGTACAGTTACTAAGTTGGCATATGTTGATTCATATACCGAGGTTATGTGATAAATTAATTATTGAGGCACATGTTATTGAAGGACAAGCCCGAAGTATTCTACGATTTCGACAGGGTGACTGTTACATTCTCATACACTGAGGAGAGCAATAATGAAGACGAACAGGTTCTTAGAGCATATGAGGTGATGGGCCTTCACTTAATTACTTTATGTTAGTGACAGATTTGTATAGATACGTTATTCGTTAACCCCTTTTTTGTGAAATGAATGACAGATCAGGCAGCTTGCGGAGAAGCTTCGACGTGCTCTCAGGCGGAACTACACGAGGTGGAGAAAATAAAGTCGAAGTTGTGTCGGTGTGGCCTATGAAGCCTATGTGGTCGGAAGAACTGCTATCATTGTGTCTACAAACTAGTGTCGGAGAATCCTTTCCTTAATTAGCGTGGTGTCCTTGTGGCTCGGGAAGCCATTATGTGTACTCAGTCCATTTATTTTGTATGCCATGGATGCCCATTCTTAGTTGGTAACCTAATTTGTGTGATGCCTGTTACTATGTTACTTAATTTCTGTGATGTATGTTATTGAATTACTGTCTATTGAACTCCCTGGATGATCGGGATGTTCTAGAGGCCATTGGAAGCATGGCCAGGTCTGGCCGGCTATGGCCAGGCAGTACGTGGCCGCGGCCAGGTTCCTTGTGGCTGGGCAAGGCGCCGCAGTTGGCTGGATGAGGCTGTATGTGGCCAGAAGCGGCCAGGGCGAGGCTGCTGCTGGCCAAGGCGTCGATAAAGGCCAAGGCACAATTTTAACATCATCATGATCTATGAAACGGATTTTGGCGACAAAAAATAGTACTGGTTCACCACATGTCAGTCTTTAACGGAAATTTGGCAGCCGGACCCACATGCCATTCTTATATCCATAAAGGTTTTCACATTAAAAAAATGGACAAAATTGGATAATCTGTCGAAACAAAAATCTGCGGCCTCCCTGCTTTGGTCCTGCCCTGTTCCTTCCCCTGCTGCAGAACCTCGAAGAAACCCCAACAAAACCCTAAGCCGCCTACATCTAGAACTATTTTTTGCCACAAAAATTTTTCCCAGCGCGCCAGATTAACGACAACGTCATAAACTAATCATTCATCACACACTAGCATTCAGTCACTTAGTGCTTTACAAATAGACATTACACACAAAATCAGTCCTCATCCCACGTCCCCCTTCGCGCGGCGGCGGCGACCATAGTTACTGAATCTGGTCTTGTCAGGAAGGCGGCGATGAGGGAAACGTGGAGGCCGGAGGGGGATCAGGACGGTTCATTGATCTCTGCCCTAGCGCACCTCGAGGCCATCCATGGCCACCAATGAAGAACCCGTGGAATAGCGAAATGGGATTGATGTCATGGACCTCGAAGTTGACCTTCTTCAAAATGTCAGGTGCGTATCGGCCGCTTCGCTCTACACCTTCTTGATGAGTTTCATGGCTTTCATGATAAAATTGTGTGCAGAAGTTACATCGTTCCCTCCATGCAATCGATTAGATATACCTCTAATCTCATCTAGGGTTCTCACTTGTCAATGAATCGTTGCCGTGTCGTTCTTCTATATATTGGCGCATCTTGTACAAGTCACTCAGTTAGGCACCAGGGAAAATGTTTGTCCATTAATCTCATTTGTTTTTTTGGAGTTCGAGGGCAAAACGCCCCAGCGTTAATTAAAAGGCATGAAGGTTTATCATTTATTTTACAGCGCTGAAACAGAAGGAACAAAATCTTTTTAAGATTACTCTCCTCCCCTTTCAGATTGAACCCTGCAGAGCCACCTTTTACTGAGCTTTGCATCCAGTTTACCCATCTGTCACTAAAACCCCTAGATGAAAGGATCTCAAACATAAACTCCCAATATGTGCTCATGCAGGTCTATATCTATCTAAAAAATTTTAACATAAAGTAATTGTTGTTGTGAAATTGAATAGGCACTGTGCTATTTGTCCACTACATATTTATTTTTCATACATATATGCATACACCAAGTTTTCCATGCTGCTGTATTAATATTTATGTGCACGTGTAGAGAATCTGAATTTACAGGAGAGATGTGGACTGTTCTAGTCAAAAGTCGTGGGGAAGCAGTACACTACTTCTCTTGTCAATTGGACAAGGGTGTTATAGACGTATCTGCCCTGGCAGATGTTAAAGATTCGCTTGGATTTGAGCATCAGGACTACACGTACTACATGAAGAGAAATGAAGATGATATCAGTAGAGCGAGTCTTATAGAAATTAAATCTAAGAAAGATATACTCCATATGATTCGGTAGGTGGATTCAACCAATGAGAGGAAATTAAGGTTGGTCCTGTCAAAAACAGCTGCTGATGTAGGGGCGGTTAGTGTTACACCCCTGAAACGACAAAGGAGGCATGAGCCTAATGGTGCTGAGTTTTCTGATGATGATGAGTACTTTCATCTTGATGAATACAAAAATTGGCTTGAAAAACAAGACGACGAATGTGGTACGTATGTTGATTGTTCTACACTAGCAACATGTAGCCTTGACTGCACATTATTCTCATACCAGTGTTTCTAATTAATTTGCAGACCTTCACGATGAGTCCAGGGAGGATACAATTACAACGTTCGATAAATGGTTAACTAGTATCAGAGCTATCAAAGAAGTTAGTAAGTCCTTTATCCTTGTCGACTGCAGCTTATTTGTGATGAAAAATGTGAACCTACTAAGTACGTACATGTGTTTTCAGAGGCGTTTGATAAAGCTCAAGCTAAACCTACACAAGTAGTCGTACTCCAACAAGATGACAGCAGCCCGACGCTGCCACCAGAACTATGCAACCACCACAGCCACCACAACTTCCTTCGCGTGCTAGGAGACCAAGGAAGATAAAAGGTTATAGAAGCTGTACACCTCCATAATTTTAACTCTTTAATTTTCATTGGTTTCTACAACTGCTATTGTTCAGCAGTGAATGTTATTTTCTCTGGTGTGAATGCAAGTATGTGGCAAGCCAGTTGGCCGTGGAACCCTGAAAGGGTTATCTTCAGTTGCCAAGAGATCAAGATCTGGCCGCGAAAAGATGAAAATCCAATTTTCATCAAAGTTGGGTGGTCCCTGTGGAGAAAACAGACGTACCTTTGTTGATGATATTGTTGTAAATACTAGGGCGAAGGCTCCACTAATTGGAGTCCGATTTTGGAGGGATGTGGAACCGGTAGTCAAGGCTGAAATCGTAGAAGCTGTGATGGTAAGAAATTATTTTAATGTCCACCGCATTCACCTTGTTAATGTTATATAGCAGATGCGTTCCCTCATTTTTGTTCGTATCCAGCGTTATGATTGAATCATGCATGAATAACAAGTTTCCTTCCACCAGGAAGGATGGGATTTTGAGGGCATTGAAAATCCAGAGGCAAAGATATTGAAGATTGCTCACGCACGCTACAAAGGTTGGCGAGGCGACTTGAGTGCTACATACAAGGCGTTCGACAGTTATAAGGATAGAATGAGGCACAAGCCTGCTGAGCTACACATTCTGGAGTGGCAGTATTTATGCCTCTACTTTAGAACTAAAACATTCAGGGTACAATTTTTCTACTAAATTAAAGAACAACATTGTTAGTTATATAGAAGATGAGTTCAACCTTTCATCGCTTAACATCGTCACTGGTTCACTCCTTGCACAATGCAAGAACCCAGAACTCAGGCAATCGCGGCAATGTGGCTAGCAATCATACTGGGGATTCGAAACCTTACTCTCAGTGGAGTTGGGAAAAGGTAAAGATTGGTTACAATATTCTCATCTCTCACTATCTACATAAGAAAATCATATATTGATGCCGTGTATTGGTGCAATCACAGCGAGATCCCCGAACTGGTGCTGAGCCACGCCAGTTGGAGCTTTGGAAGATTACTCACTCAAGGGATGGAAAATGGAGAGATGAGGTGGCTGAGACTATTTATGTGAGTACAAATTTGATTGTAACCTTTGCGTGCACATAACACTCGTTTAAGTTTGAATCAAACCATGGGCACGGGGTTTTCTATCTTGCAATTATTTCTTGCCCACAACACTGTACAGTCAGGAAATTAGCTGAACTAGCAAATAAAGAGGAGGGGGATGAAGGCACAAGTTCCACTCCGCGAGATGAACAGGAAGATAACATTTTCCAGGAAACATACAAGGAAAGAACACATGTCAAATCCTCCGTGTCACGTGGCTATGGATACATGGCCACTCAAAGAAGCAGCAGAGTGTATCGGGAGAGGTTGTTACAGGAGAAGCTCGATAAGGTCGAAGCACGAGAACGTCAGCTGGAAGAAATACTCAAGAACCATGAAGCTGACAAGGCACGCGAGAAAGAAGAAATGAAGAAAAAGATGGAAATGAAAATGCAGGAACAATTTGCAAAGATGATGCCATACAAACACTTGCTGCCATGTTCAGAGGTAACCAGATGATTGTACCTGTTGTGTTCATAACTTGGCCAATGTAGCTAATAATATCTTACCTTCCATCGTTTCACATAAGCAGAGTACACCTCAATCCAACAACAGTACAGGTCCAGTTGAACGTAGGGTCGAAGAGGTCGGCACTGCTGCAATAGCATTGGTGCGGAGTGAAGGCACAACAAACATGGTAACGACTATACTTGGTTGTGATTGAGAAAATGCATACTTATGCCACTTATCTCTCGCGTGCCCTCTTTCACAATGTGCAGACTCCCACTGAAACCATCAACAATAGTTCTAATGAAGCTGTACATACGAGGCAGGAGGAAGACATTCCTGCAACACCAGTTGTGCAGGATCATATAACAGCACCCTAGGTAACGACACTGAACAAGCTTTCCAATCATGATGCATGGTGTCGTGCTTTCAATCACAGCTGATATAGTTCCAATATAAAACTATACATTCCAGATGCATCCACCAAGCACCGCCGTGACAAAAGATAAAGAAAATCATGGTGAGAGTATGTCTTGATCCACCGAGGGCGGAAGATCGTCGGCTATGTCCCCGTGAGCACAGTCCCGTGTGGGAGCTCCGTGAGTCCACACGTTGCGCTTTTATTTATGTTGTTGGTGTATTTTTGTTGCGCATTGGACGCTATTGACCCCCCTCAGGTTGCGACCTGAGCGACGTCATCTCGGCCTGGGCCATGCTGCCTGTGCTGTACCATAAACGGCCACTATCTTGTTAGGGTGTCTTGTGAAAAGGCCTCGTAGCGTCCCTATGCCGTCATCGGTAGTGTTGATGTGCGTGGTTTGGGCAAAGTTCCTTTGAACTTTACGCGACTGGTGGTAAAGGGTGAAACCTCTGCAGAGTGTACAATCTATCATGATAGCCTTGCTCAAGGTCATGAGCGGCCTGGCGTTCCTTTTCGAATAGAACTTGATGGTTATTATTATTGTTGTTTAATGTTACTTACACTATTTAATTGGGTTACAACCGGGATTCATTTAATGTAGTAATTTGGATAATGTTAAAATGAACCAACTAAAAGTGCTAATGCAGTTAAGCCGTGTCAAGCCTTTTGAGCCTTCATAACCCGTGCTATACTTGCTAAGTAAGACATTTACTTACACTTGCTATTACTCGACATTCCGGGATGGGTAACAGATGGAGTACTACTGAGCTGTGGTCAACCAGTCGGTGTCCCTGTGGACTGCGGCCTCACCTTGGAGTTGAAGATTAGACTTCCGCTGTGTATGTGCTAACTCTGATTTAAATATTTTATTCGAGCATATTACTCTGTTTATCATATTTGTTAGCTGTATGTGTTCTGTGGACATCCTGGGCACACATATAACAGCACTTCGGGTTTATATAAAATCCGGGTGTGACAATCGTGCTCCACCTTCTGCTGGACCCTCTGAGATATATCTCTTCAAACACGCTGCAGAGTCAGTCTAAGACGCGATCGGGAAGGAAGAGAGCACAAGAGGTATGTACTAACTGAAATGTCGTTTCTTAATGCCATTTATATTTTTCTAGTTCCAATCCATATGTTGCTGCATATATTCTCATTCCAAGACAAATTGGGCTCAGATGATATAATTCTCTAATTTCTTTACATTCAGACTGACATGGAAAGAGAAGGTCTGGATCTGATTAAAGACTCGAGATCGGCCAACAAAAACCCTTTGGCGAACAAGAAGCACAAGCCTTCAAGCAAACCTCAGCTCCAGAAATGATGAAGATCATCAACAATATACTGGGTGGGAGTGATACCCAGCCTGTTGCGATGCCAGGCTCTTTAAAAACTTTGTTACTAAATTATAATGTGAGTGATGGACAAGAGTGCATACTGTAATGTGCTGAATTTTCTTCTGTTATATGAAGAATTGTGGTCTTGAAAGATATGAATGTACATTTGTTGCACCAGTCTATATGTTTTGACTATTTTTGCTGCATTAAAGAATCATAAATTAGGGATGGTGGGCATCCAGCGTGAGTCCTATGGCGACCAATATTTCGTTGCGCTTTCCTCTATGCCAATCGCGACGGACCATAGTTCGTAGTGATATAGTACATGCATATGGCGACCAAAATTTATCTGATGCGTTATCACCGAGGCATATAGCGTCGACCATGCTTCGTTGCGATACTCCTACACCCATGTAGCGACGCCAGTATGCGTTGCGATTTGGTTAAAGCATATGGCGACGACCAATCTTTGGTTGCGTGACCTTCTGCGTGTATAGCAACGGAAAGCAGCGTTGTGATTTTGTTCAAGCATACGGCGACGACCAATCTTTGGTTGCGTGACCGTCTACGTGTATAGCGACGGAAATCAGCGTTGAGATTTTGTTCGATCATATGGCGACGACCAATCTTCGGTTGCGTGACCGTCTACGTGTATAGCCACGATAATTTGCGTTGCGCTATTGCTAAAGCATATGGCGACGACCAATCTTCGGTTGCATGACTGTCAACGTGTATAGCCACGATAATTTGCGTTGCGCTATTGTTAAGGCATATGGCGACCACCTATAGTTGGTAGCGTCACCATCTATGTGTATAACGACGGTTATTATTGTTGCGAATTGGTTCAATCTTATGGCAACGATGCATAGTTGGTTGCGTGAATCTCTTCGTGTATGGCGACGACACATAGTGCTGCAATTTCGTTGGATCGTATGGCGACGAACCATATTTGTTGTGTGACCCTCTTCGTGTATGGCGGCGGCAATTAGCGACGCGATTTGGTTGAAACATAATGCGTCGACGACCCCTAGTTTGGTTGCATTATAGCTCACGCATATGGCGATGGATTACGACTTCGTTGTGATAGCCTACATACGAGTTGCAACGGCAGGTATCGTATTGCGACACGATTCTATCATTGCAATAGCGCTTGTTTGCAACAGACCAAACAGGTCGCAAAAACCACTATCGCGACGACGCTTTCCGTTGCAATAACCTGTGTTGCAACGCTACTGGTCGTCGCTACTTCACCTATTTGCATCGCCAGGCAACATTAAATTCAGTAGCCGCCGTCGTTTAGACTCGGATTTTGCTTAGGTTAAAGCAACATATTGCGACGGAAAAAATTGCGACGCCTGCCGACGGACTGAATCTGTCGTAATCTCTATGTGTTGCGACCAAAAACCCCATATAGCGACCACTTGGAGGCGTCGCCAACAGCACCAAACGCTGTAGTGATGATTTAGTTGTTGCGACTAACATTGTTGCAGATTCGGAGGACGACGATGATGGTGTGGCCATTGACTCCGTGGCCGCATCAGCGGGGTTCAAAAGTTTGGCTCTTCTACAGCGTGCATTGAGTTCGCGGTGGAACGTGAGGCGGAGAAGATCCAACGCAAGAATTTGTTCCACATGTTCCTTATCGTCAAAGATTGTCGTGTGCTCACCATAATTGATAGTGGAAGTTGCAACAACTTGGTGAGTTAAGATTTGGTAGAGAAGCTTAATTTGCCAACACGCCGCGTTGAACATCCCTACCACTTAGAATGGTTGAACAGTAGTGGTCAAGCTAAGGTAACACAATCATCACGTATACATTTTTTTGTTGGCTCTTATCATGATGTTGTACCGATGCAAGCATCTTCTCTTTTGTTCGGTAGACCTTGGGAATTTGATAATGATGTTGCACACAATGGAAGAACTAATACATATACTTTCATGCATAAGAACAAGAAAATTACTTTGCTTCCTTTATCGCCTGCTGATATTAGGAAACATTTTCAAGAGCTTGCTGAAAGAGAAAATTAAAATTGCTAGTGTTGCATCTTCTGATGATAAACAACATGGGATTAAATTAAAAGGAGACGCTTTTATTGCTACTACATCCGCTGCTGCTGCTGCATTATGTGATAACCCTGATGCTCCTTGTCATACTAAGCTTAGTCGAGCTATGTGTCTTATTACAGATGATCTTTTGCCTCGTTCTTTGCATGTTCCTGTTACTAACCTTTTGCAGGAGCTTGATGATGATGGGATGGAGTCAAGGACGACTCCAATTCAAGAAGGGGATGATGATGAGGACATACACCAGTTGGCTTCGTTTCCACGCTACAAGTCGTCGCCACGTCGGGCAGCGACTTCGGTTCGGATTCAGCCGACATGTCTGCAGTCAAACTGTAATTTTTCCCTCGTACGGCGTCCAATCAAGGCGTTCTTGGATGCGTTGGAACCATGGAAAAAAATAGCACGCTATTTTCGCACTATAGCGCCGCTATAGCGGCCAGAAGCAAATGCCGCGATGCTATTGCTCTTTTCCACTCTATGCGTGCTATTGGCGCTATTTGATGCTAAAGCGCCGCTAAATGCAAATAGCGCCGTAGCGCCGCTATTTAGCCGCTATTGGTGGCTAGCCCAAACAAACCAGTGCAGCCCATTAATTTCTTTAAAAAAATGATGGCCCAGCCCAAATCTGCTCGTTAATTCCTTAAAAGGCCAAAAGACAATTATGATTTATGATATATTGATATGTCATATATGAAGAATAGAAGATCATCATAGCGATTGAGGAAGTAAAGACAAACTTATTTTTATATTTTCTGGTTCCAAACAAATAGCGCGCTATAGATAATTATTGCGTAAGATCTGTTGCCAAGTATCATATGATGTTAACAGATGATATAGCCACTTACTGAGCAATGCCATGTTTTTGAGTTCTAGATTATGTATCCCTAATCCTCCCTGATCTTTCGGTAGGCACAGAATGTTCCATCTAGCTAATCTGTATTTGCTATTTGATGCTAAAGCGCCGCTAAATGCAAATAGCGCCGTAGCGCCGCTATTTAGCCGCTATTGGTGGCTAGCCCAAACAAACTAGTGCAGCCCATTAATTTCTTAAAAAAATGATGGCCCAGCCCAGATCTACTCGTTAATTCCTGAAAAGGCCAAAAGGCCACACAAACCCTAGTGACGAACTCACAGACCAGAGAGAGATAGAGTCACGAACTCCCTTCCTGCGACCCTGCGTGTCAAAGCGGCGGCGGCGGGTGAGCGCGGGGCAGGCGGCAGCGGGTAAGCGGCCTGGGCTGCACGGCGACAGGTCAGCGGCATCGGGCTCTGTTCCGGCGAACTCACTACTACAGTACCTTTCCTTCACCCTCAAATCCTTAATTCACCTTCTAGATCCAACGTACAGAGCTGGGTGGGGCGCCGTCAATGAAGAAGGAAGCAGCTAGCTGGCCGTCGTAGACGGGAGAAAAAGGACACGGCAGCCGCCGTCAATGTAAGTTTGAACTTTAATAATTCCTTTGAGTGCTAAAACTTTGTCTTTTATGGTGGACGTGGATGTTATCACTTTATCGGTTTATCAATTATGAACTTATTACTTATGATTATGCAATTATGTTTTGTGATATATTGACATGTCATATGTGAAGAATAGAAGATCATCATAGTGATTGAGGAAGTAAAGACAAATTTATTTTTATATTTTCTGGTTCCAAACAAATAGCGTGCTATAGCGGTGCTATAGCGTGAGGAGCCAAAGCGGCCGCTATAGCGGCAAAAGTGTCCAGAAAAGGAAAACGCTACTTTTCATAGCGCGCTATTTTTTTCATTGGTTGGAACCGTGACGAAGAGACGCTTCTTTTAGTTCTGGTCTTAGCTCTAGAACATTTGTGGATTATGTTGTGTGACCATGAAAAGGTACTGTGACCCCTGTTTTGGGCCTTTTTCAGGCATTGTATCGTGTCGGTCCTTAGGCCCATGTCGTGGGCGCGGCTCCCCAACCCTAGCTCTCCCCCACGACATTAAATTCAGTAGCCGCCGTCGTTTAGACTCGGATTTTGCTTAGGTTAATCTGTCGAGAACTGTTTCACCGTTATCGGTTTGTATAACCCCAACTTCATGCTTAATCATACATCTACGGTTTTTCACTTCCTTTGAGAGCTGCGTTCTTTCAAGTTCTTGCTTGTGTTCTTCGTTTCGTAGGCAGGGATTAGCCTTCTTGGCGAGGTCAACCAGGTTGTGACATGGTTGATAACCAGAGAAGTCGTGGTGCTAAAATTGCAGGGTTCAAGTTTGCTGACTTGAAGCCGGATCGGTGTGTTGCGCTCCGCCTAAAACGAGTTATTCTTCACCTTATTATATCGGGCACCCTAGTTCCCATCAAGTTGCGCGGTCACTTAATTAATTTGTACATAGAACAACAAAAGGTTGTGAGGTACGTGGCAACAATAATGTACTTGATTGGTCTTATGGTTTTAATTTTACATTATATATGAGGTTGTTGGCTTGTTGCTTTGAGAAACAATGATCTCCACTTGCCTCCGTGCTCTCTTTCTCAGCAAGGGATTTTTTTTCACGAGGATTCAAACCCAGGTCTACTGGGTGCTACTTAGGGCAGGTACATTGGTGTCGTCTAATAGCCGGTCTCGTGCAGTGACACGTAATCTTGAGACGACTTATCAGATAACCTATACAATAGGTTGTTGTTTTGGTTGTCTCATAGTAAGGGCAGGTACATTGCTATACTAAGCGGTCTCATAGGTCGTCTCATACAGAGCCACGTGAGATTTTTTATGATGTGGAGGAGAGAGAGCGAGGTGAGAGAATGAGGTCGTTGTTTCGCGAAAGAACCGCCTCATGGGCTAAATTTTAGGATTATGAGACAACTCCCTCACCATTGTACGAGTTTTGTTGCCATGCAACCAATCATATTTCCAAAATCCCTTAATTTATAAAAAAACAAAGAAATATGATTGGTTGCATGGCAATAAAACTCGTACAATGGTGGGGGAGTTGTCTCATACTCCTATAATTTAGCTCATGAGGCGGTTGTTTCGCGAAACAACGATCTCATTCTCTCACCTCGCTCTCTCTCCTTCACATCAGCAAAAATCCTATGTGGCACTGTATGAGACGACCTATGAAACCGCCGATCTTTAGCAATGTACCTGCCTTTAAGCTTTTTAATCACTAGGCTGGAGGCTTTTTCATGCGACTGCTTGATGTTCAACGCACTCCTATTTCATATATTGTTCTGTTTGGTTATTGGGAACAATACTTGCCCTTTCTGAGCTCGAAGAGAAGCAGATCACAACTAAATGTTGGCCGGGGCCCATTACTTTAGAAGCAGTTCGAACAAAGAAGATGATTTCCAAAATTTGTGGAGCTGGCCGCTTGCCCTGATCTGCTGCCAGTGATGGTACTCCGTAGATTATGGCTGTGTTTAGATGCAAAATAGGGTGGAGATTTGGGGTTTGCGGTCACTTCGTAATCATTCCGATACTGTAGAATTTCGTTTGTATCTGTGAAAAATTATCCAAAAATTGATTAATGAGGCTCAAAATGTTTGTCAACAAAACTGTGCAATTAGTTTTTGATTTCATCAATATTTAGTACTCCATACATATACCGACATTTTGATATAATGGGAATCTTTTTTTCATAGTGAACTTTGGGGGTGAAATTTGAAATCAACAACCCTATTTTGTGGAGCTGACTGTCACGGGTGTTCCTGTTGCGGCCACTGTGTTACTTTTAGGCCATCTCACCAATCATCGCCTCATTTGGCTTCTGTGCCATCTACTTTTGCCGGACACGGATCCGGTGCAGTGGCAATAGCCACTGCACGTTAAGCAGTCAGGGAACAAGAGGGAAGTCACTGTTCTGCACTGTAGCAATCGATCTGGTTCGTTGTCTGCATAATCGAACGGCCAAAAGTGCGTGCAGTGCTAAGTTGAAGCCACTGCATTTGATCTCGGTCCTTGCCGTGAGTCCTCGCCAGTAGTGATAGTTGTCGGCGATCGGCGTGTCTCACTTCTGACCTTCCCTCTTGTTTTAACTTAAGGGTTGCTCTGGGCAGGTTTGTTGTTGAAGCCTTGTAGGTAAGGGAAAACGATTTTTCGTCATTTTTCATACTCTATCTGTCCAAAAAGAAAAGATTAGTAATAAAGTAAAATGACTTGGTTGTCTCTATTTATTAGCCATATATGTGGATCAATTAATTTAGAGCCAAATTTTGTGATACATATTAAGTGATGCATCAAATATTTTTCAATTACTTATTAGCCATATTTAGAGTCAATTAATATATTAAGTGATGCACATACCAAATGTTGTAAGATGACTTATTTCTTGGGCAAAGTTTGAATCCGACTAACTTTTTTTTTAGATGGAGTATTCCTTTTGTCCAATTTATGCATATTCTAAACTTTAGAGTGTGGAAATGGTATTGTTTTCCTTAGCCATTTGTCACCATGTTCCTGTAGCATGATACACCTCTTTATGGCATGTACAAGAAATACTAACTCATCCTCGTTGTTCCTAACTTTTGATGAAAATGTTTACATTTTGCCTATTTCCTCCGGTAACAGGAAAAATGTCACTTTGGAGCGATCGGGACTGGACACGTTTTCATTTGCACCGTTTGGAATTTGGGAACGATCGATGGCCTGTCTTCTCCGAACCCAAACAGACGGGGTCAAAATTGGAAGCAAGCACGTGCTTGTCGTCCTGGCACACTGTACTGCAAGTGCAGCGGCAGTTCTCATATCATGTTTGGCACACAGAGGTTTGGACCAATCCATCTTAGACTGGCAGGTACACAATGTTAGTCCTTTATTTTTTTTTCTTTCCCCCTCTCTTTCTTTCCCGTACTCAACATGGGATCGGATACGGAGTCCAATCCAATGAGCCTTGATCATGGTATCATTGCAAAAGCAAAACTACACTAATTCTCTCCAATGTAAATGTAATATACAGACTGGCATACACATAAGTTGAGTAAATCATGCTTATATAGACGAGTAAAGTCTATTTTACTCTCTGATATTGTCAGAAAATCTAAAAGACTCTCTGATCTCGAAAATCAGACATAATGCACCACAACTCTTTAAAAACCACAACACAAGCATAAATTTTTCTTCTGGCTGCTTCTTAGAGATCGACTGAACACCAGAGGACTCCTGCATCGGAAAAACATGTTCCTTGAATCCTATACTTGTGTGATGTGCGTTGAGAATCTGGAAGCAGACCTCGGGCACTTATTCTTCACATGTCCTTTCAGCGATGCCTGTTGGACTTATCTCGGAGTTCAATGGGACGCATCTCTGAATTTTCAATTGATGGTGCTTCGAGCAAGAGAGCTTTTCCGGTCGGTAATCTTCAGAGAAGTCTTCATGATCGGTTGCTGGGCTATCTGGTGCCATCACAATGACATAATCTTTGACAATGGTTCGCTCTCCTTGAGTTGGAGGCGCATATTCATTAAGGAGTTGAAAGCGGTTGCCCTTCGGGCTAAGCCGCAAGTCAGGGATAAAATCAATAACTGGTTGAGTAGTCTCATGTAATTTCCTTTTTCTTCCCTTGGGCCTTGGGCCTTGTAAAATGTAAATATTTGTTCTTTTCATTCTTATATATATAAAAAAATAGGGGTAGGGGCCTCCCCTGCTGATTCCGGTAAAAAAAAACTTTTTAAAACCAGACAAATTATCCCCTGGTATACTTCAAAGTAGTTTTGAAGGTGGTTTTCTCCTTTTTTACTTCAAAATAAATCTGACAAATATAAGAGAGATTTTTAAATCACAAAAGTTATCATTAGATATGAGAAAATATTGAGAAAATTTCTAATGACAAAAATGAGATATGAGGAACTTAATTAAAATAATTGATGCTTTTGAGAATATCTCTAGAAGCTTCCAAAGATTGGACTTAACCATAGTAAAATAGGAAAAAATTATAAAAATCTAGAAAAGTCCCATAACATTATAGTCAATCTCTAAATGGATTTTAATAACATTCCATAATAAAACATGACACACAACCAACATTAATTTAACACACATTGATCATGGTTGCATTCTTGTTGGCTGCATTAATGCCGGATTAGTCTTGTGTTTTCATTGTTGTAAGCTCTCAAAATGAATTTATACATTCATTAGAATGTGTTGGGAATTTTTATATATTTTTATAGATATTTACCTATTATTATAGTGCTGAACCAAATATTTAGAAGCTTCTAGAATCTAGATACATTTTCATGAGCCAAAAATATTTTTATTTGGATTCTTCATATCCTAGTATATCACTAGGATTTTTCTTGATATTTTTGGAGGCATAAAGATAACTTTTATGATTTATAAACCTATCTTGTATTTATCAGATTTGTTTTTGAACTTAAAAATAACAAAACCACCTTCAAAACCACTTTGTAGTGTTCGAGGGAGCATTTTGTCCAATTTTGATGCGTTGGAGGTGTATGATATCTAGTTTACTATATATAGAATCCATTTTTGGACCACATGGGTCAATCTGAACCGTTTGCATTGTTTACCTACTCCATATCATTGCCCCCACCAATCTAATTAAAATGGATTGGGCTACTCCATAGAGATTTAAACAAGCTTTGAAAAAGAATATATGAGGATACATACGATTCGGTGCTTATGTCGTTAAGGAACTGATACAATGACTTTCTTTCATCTTAAAAACAATGGAAACTTACCAGAAGGGGAATTCAAATACCTCAGCAATTTTATTCGCTAAATTTGAAACTATACAGTCGGTTCTACCGACAAATAAATGTACCCACAATGCTATCTGCACCAAATATTTTTATGCGAAGATAAGTAAAATATCCTTGTCAAAATAAATATCGAGAACGTCAAAGCATTGTAGCTTGACGGGAACATGGTCAATTCGAATATTGGAGGCAAGAAAACAGTGCAAGCAACTTATTACATATAGCTAGCACTTTAAGCGCTTTCGACAAAAAGGGAAAAAAAGCGTTTGGTCACGAACTTTATCCACATGGAAAACGAAGGGAGACGAAAAGGACGACCATGTTAAAAACCATGAGAAATACATGAACTTCAACACATTAAAAAGAGCAAAAATCAAGAGAAAAAAGCTAGAAAGTTAAATGGAACACATGAAGATGGACTCAACATGAACTTGATAATAACTAACAGCCATGAGTCCATGACCAAACTCAATGAAGAGGTCGATGACACAAAGACGTACAGTTCCTAATAAGCTAGTGCTAATTGCCAAAACTAACTCGATCAATTAGGTGGACAAAGCTCGCTCGCTAGCTAATTTATCACTAGTCTATAAATCAGCATGGGAGCTGAGCTAGGCGTGGGTGTAGAGCGCGGTGAGGCTGCGGCGGCAGCGCGCGCAGGAGAACTTGCGCTTGTTCTTGACGCACACCGGCAGGCAGCACAGCACCCGCCGCACGCTCTCCACGTCCGTCGCCACCACCGCGCCGCCGCACCGCGGGCACGACCCCGGCGCCTTCTGCTCCCCCATCACCGTCTCCTCCTCCAGCCCGCAGCACGCCGCTGCCACCGCCATTGCCATCTCCCTTCTAACCTACAAGCTTGAGATGCCTCTCAATCAACTATCCTAGTAAAATCTTTTCTTGAGGTGCGTGTGAGAGGGAGATGTGCTGGCCTGGAAGAAGGAGATATTGGTTTGGAGAGGAGAAGAGGCAAACGAATGTGCAGAGGACAAGTAAGCACAAGCAGGAAGAAGAAGAAGAGGAGGCGATGGTCATGTGAATGGAGGTGTGCCTCTAGCTACCCGCTACCGTCCACCCTTTTGTTTGGTTTGACCCTACTTGTTGGCATGACGCTGCTGGCTCGCACAAACACGAGCTCTCTACAGTTGCTTGTGTACTCGTGGCATCCAGGTGTAGGATATATCCACAAATGGATAGGCCCATGGATCAGTGATGCATGATTACTTTTGTTATTTGGGGAAGGCTATCTGAGAAACACATCTTGCGTACGTACGTACTACTATTGCACTTGCCACTTGGGAAATATATATGGTACTGCTTTGTTGTTTGATATTGGACCAGTGGACCTCTGCTTTGCCTAAGGGGTGTTCATGTGTGGCCTCTAGGTAGGATAATGGCAAAACCTAAATGACTTTTCTACAACAACCTGCTTTATTCAATTTTTGTTGTATGCCTTTTCAGAAAAAAATTGATGTATATGCAGTACGGTTTTTAAATTAGTTCGCATTTTTGGCGAGACATTGATTTGTTGCGTGCTAAGTTCAACAATCTGGTTGGAACGTCTTGATTTGGTCATTTTTTTAAGCAAGAAGATTTGGCCATTTAATTTGTTCCTTTGGAGCAACCAACAACCGTTCTTCTTTAAGCAAGCATGCGCCTTAGATTAATAGAAGGAGCACATCATGGTTGATTTCTTGGATTTATGAAAAAGGATCGGATTGCATTGACACGACGTCCAACTTGGCTATCTGTTGGTTTATACTTTATACTTATGTGTATGCCCAGTTGCCCACAGGTGTCAAGCATGTATGGTTTGAAAACAACAACTAATCAAGCTGCTGGCGCCTTTTCTTTCCTTGCTCTTTCCACCAGTCAAATCAGTCTAGGTTTATTTTTAAAACGTGCTGTTCATTGCATCACTGGTCAAGTCTCCGGGGTCTGCAATACCCCTTCGAATCAGCGTTCCCCTCTCCCCTCGCATCGCCCCTCCGAGGCGACACGAGGGGCGCCTCCGCGCCGCCGCCTAGGTCCTCCCGCGGGAGCTCCGTCAGCCGTCGCCGCGGCGGCCCCCTCCCCCCCTCTTCTTTTTCTTCTCCTCTCCTCCTTTCCTGCTTCCCCACCGTCTCCACCCCTTGACACACCGCCGCCCGCCCAGGTGCCGTGGCCGCCGCCCTGCGACCGGATCCGCCGTCCCCGCCCCCGGATCCGTCGTCCCCGCTGTCAGTTCTGCGTCGCCGGCCGTTCGTCAGTTCCCAGCGCCGCTGCCGGCCGTTGCTTCGGATCCGCGCTGTCGGCCTGTCGCCGGCACGTCTCTGGCCCGCCCCTCGTCGCCAGCCTGGCTGCCGGTCCCCCCGCGCCGGCGGCCGCCTCTGCGGTGGTCACGCTCCGCCGCCCATCTTCTACGCGTGTGGGGACGCGGGGCCGGGGTTAGCTTCGGTTTGGCATGCTATCCTAGCACCTTTGTGGTGCTCGCCGGCGTTCCCTGTACTGTGCCGGGGTTGTGGGCGTGCGGTTGCTGCTTGCGTTGGGGTGGGGTTGTGGTTGGGAGAGGGGATATGGCGAAAGTCCAATGATGGCGATGCCTCTGGGCGCCGTTTTCCTTGCTGAAGGCATCATTTTCCCCCTCCTCCGTCGTCCCCACCTCCAGTGAACTTCCGGGTGTAAGCCCTGACCATGGTTGGTCGGACAACGACGGCGCCGTGGGCGTCGCCTCCTCCCTTGAGGCGTTGCCTTTGAAGTTCTATCGCCCTGGCGGGGATTGCTGGTAGAGCTCTTGGCGGTTTTGGTCCTGTGCCTGATTTTGCCTCTATCGTCCACCTCGTACGGGTTACCTTGGTCGTCGTCTAACGGATGCTTTGCCGCCCCATGTTGCTTTGGCGGATGCTTCGCCGCCGTGGTCCGTATCGGTCGTTCTGTTGCTCTGGCGGATGCTTTGCCGCCGTGGTTGTTTCGGTTGGGTGGATGCTTTGCCACCATTGCCGTGCTTGTTCGGGTTCGGGCGGATGCTTTGCCGCCGTGCTCGTGCTGCTAGGTGGATGCTTTGCCACCTTGGGTCTTCTTGCGCTCGTGACGAGGTTATCTGTTTGCAGGGTCAGGAGACTGGTTGTGTCTGGTGGTTAGATTTGGGTGTGCTGGAGCTGTGGTCGCTCGTCTCTGTATCTGTAGTTCTGCTGGCCGTTGTTTCTTGGCCGTTTTCATTTTTTTCTTTTCTTTTTAGTCTTTTGGAAGCTTGTGTAGGTCAACTCTTATTTGGCCTGGGACGAGTACTGTTTGTAAACTGCTTTCTTCTTAATGAAATACGTGCTAAGGCACGTTCGTAAAAAAAGTCTAGGTTTATTTTGATACAGCAGAATGGGTATTGACTGGTGCCTGCATTGTATTTTCTCTTCCATTTTGCATGTTTTTCTGCACGTGAAAACGATAGGGAGAGGGATATGGAAATCGATATGTATAAGAGCAACTCCAGTGGAACCCTTCAAATTGGGGCCTCCAAAACTCATTTGCAGGCCTATCTCTAAAAATAGAGGTCCAAAGTAAACACTCAACTCCAGTGGGCATATGAACTCGGGCCTCTATTTCTCCGTGGGCCCACCTGTCAGCCAAATGGATGGGAAATATCCAGTGGAATCCATGGTTGGAGGGGGAATTAGAGGGCCTCTAGAAATGGAGGCTTGGTGGGGAGATTTAGAGGCCTATGCAAAATGCATTTGAAGGCCCTGCTGGAGTTGTATTTTTGCTCCAAGCCTCTAAATTTTAGATTAGAGGCCCATATAGAGGCCCCTGCTGGAGTTGCTCTAACCAAATCTAATAGTCTGTATAGTACGTTGATTATTGGAACCTGATCGAAAACAAGACACATGTATATATACAGCAGTACTCAACTGTACGTGTGCCCTCGCGTTACTAATATATATAATTTGATCATGAGAATTGTGAGATTAATTGAAGATCACCGATCATAATAGTGTCCGTTTCATTTCTGTCAAGCAACACAATCTTTCCTCTATCTTATCTGCTTGTAAGCCCTCTCCACGTGGAATGAAAACAACAAAGCTGGCTTGCTTTCCACGTCCCTTCTGCACCAGCCAACGCAGCCGAGGTAAGTCTGGATCGAATGAATATTATTCAAACAAGTTACCGTGCGTGCGCTTTGTGGATTTATTTTCTTCATGTGAAAAGGAGAGGAGAAAGGGAAATCTTTATCATCATCTACTGATGGGTTGGTTATTATTGGAACTAAGCAAGCTAGTAGCTTTTGGAAGCAACAAACACGCGAGACTTTCATAGTTTCATCATCCTTCATTAATCATTAGGTTCCTCCGGAATGAGGATCTCTCTTGTTCGCGCCGCCTCATATAAGTTCATCACATGTGCTCAAGTAGTCAATGCATGTTTTATATTGTGACTTGAAACGATTTGAGTAAACTTGGAGTTACCAAACGGCAAACCTCCAAGCTAATAAAGTAAGCAAAGACAAACATTCTGCAAGACCATAATAGGAACCATAATATTTACCCAAAAAATAATAACCATAATCTATACTATCTTTATTCTAAAATATATTTCATTTAAGCCAAATTGTTTAGTTTAAAAATAATATAATTTAGCTATCCTGAATGTCAAAACAGATACGTACAGTAGTTTAGAGCAACGCTTCAGAAGACGCTTTAATCTTTTACCTCTCCGATCTCTATTGACTCCGCACCTGGAACAATTGTTCCCGTTTCCTCGTTGCCTCCAATTGCAGGTAATTGAAAATGCGATGGTATATGTAGGATAGCATTGCTGCGACGAGTGGCTAGGTGGCCTCAGTAGCACCCCTCAGGTCCTGAGTTGGACTCCTCATGGGAGCGAATTTAGGCTAGGGGTAAAAAAATCCTCTCGTTTGCCGCCACACCAAAGCATAGGCCTTAGGCCCGGCCCAGCTCACAGGGCGACGGGCCCCTGCGTATGTGTGTAGCAAAGGTTCGGGGGTTTTCTCGGCCTGTGTGAGAAGGTCTTCTTCTTAATACAATACCGGGGGCCGTATTGCTAGATAGTAATCCTACTACCCTATCTTGAGGTTTCTTATACATAGATTTCTTATACATAGACATATGATTTGTATACTAGTGAAAAAACATCATAAATAGCTGGTCATGTACCTATTCGTCTCATGTAGAATTCGGTTTTTTCTCACCAAAAACGCCCCATGGCTTTTCTCACTATAAAAACGCCTCTTGGCTTATGCAATGAGCCGACGTGGACCATCTGACAAACGAGGCCCAGATGGCAGGTTGCGGCCCATAGGGCCTGCAGATCGCTGTACGGCCCTCGAGATTCGGACCTAGGCTCGAGAGGTCCCCTGCTAGCAATTCAGTCCGCATGTGCCTAGGCCTAGGCTGTGCATGGGCCGCTGTACGGCGTCGCCGCATTGAGTTTCAGCGCAGGAGCGGAGTCGCGGAGAGCTCACGGGCCGCAAGGGCACGAGAAACTAGGGCCGGATGCCATCGACCCATCGTGCAGGTGCAGTTGCCCACATGTCGTAGAGCACGCACGCTGCCGTATTATTCTTTGTTTCTTGGAAATACTTTTTGTCTGTTCTTCTCAGGCCACAAATTCAGAACAGAGCACACTATGCAAATTCTACTTGAGGCCCCGAGCTGCTGCAGCCCACACATGTGCATGTGCATTCACAGTAAATTAAGCTCAATGTAGAAAGTAACACGGAAAACCATTAGGCTTGAACATCATCGCCAAACGATTTTAATATAAGCGCAGTAGCACGTCACATGAAAGCAACACGGAACAAAGTTTCCAAAGTGCAGTTTGTGTCCCTTTTTTATTTTGCGTGATGGTGGTTTTTTGGCAGCATTTTTAGCATACTGTGAGTGACATTATGTTTCCCAAAGTACATTCTTTTTTTAGACGCCTGGAATTATCTGAAAAACAAAATCGGTTCACCGATCCCTCTTTTTTATGATCGGTAAAGAGTTCCATCTGTTTTAAATATATGACATTTAAGGCAAGTTAATTAGTTTATTTTAACTAATTAGTTCATCATAAATAATTATTTATTTGAAGATGGAAGAGTAGCTAACTTCCTTTTATAAGAACTCCAAATGTTAGAATATTCGAGGCCAATTTACCGTTGAGCCGTTGAGGCATAAAAACATTATTCTGAAAGGAACAACGGGTCAGCTTGGCTTTGGCCATTGAATATTGAAGGCAATAGGAGGACAAGTTTAAGAGCTCTGCCCATGAGTATTTAGATGCTGCTGCTGGAACACAGGGTGGGCAAACAAACCAAGACCATAGACTAAGCCTGACTAACCCGAGACCGAAACCGAATGGATCGAATATTCGGTTCTCAGTATTCTATTCAGTTCCCATTGGCTGAAAATCGAAGTTCTGTTGCATCCTTCGGTCTGTTAACATGGTTACCCGATGACACCGAATGGCAGGAATTAGCATCACTGCATGCGCTGACGTGCAGCAGCAGCCGCCTCCGCCCACTCGACTCTCGAGTCACGCCGGACCACGTGCTTGCATCGCCCTCTCGACCTCCACACGGCTCCGGCATGGCCCCCTCTAGATCAACGAGAACCACTAGCTGGAGACCGGAGGCAGTGACCTTCGTCGTGGTCACAGAGAGCGCTCCGTCTTTCTTGGCGGCACTACGGGTCCAGGGCGGTGGCAGGTGGGGAAGAGGCTCACGCGTGGGAGGATCGACGGCGCCGGCTTGCGCATGGGCAGATTGATGGCGCTAGATATTCTCTAATCCTCTTTTTGCTTCGTTCGGTCAAAACCGATGAACTGAACCGACATCTAGGTTAACCGGATGGTCGTTTCTTTGGTTCTGAGGTGCTAATTCGGTTTTTGTTCTTAGAAAACTGAACTTTTAAAAAGACAAAGAACCGACTCGAAAAGCCTGAAAAAACCGAATGACCACCCTGAGCTGGAAGAGCATTCATCTCGCTTGAGGAAAGGCAAGCAAAGGCTCTCATCGAGAAGATAGTGAAAAATCAAGGTTAGGGCGATGAATGCGCCCAACCACGGGCCCGAGTTCACCAAGTTGAAGCACTAGACATGCTCACTGTCAAGATGGACCTCCTCATGAAGAAGATGGAAGTCCCTGCTCAAAAAACCGTTCAAGCCAACCCACATGGCTGGTTCGGCGGAACATGCCTTGTTTGGCCGAACCAAGCCAGTTCGGCCGAACCAACCCTTCTCATCCTTTGCCTATAAATGCTGCCTAGGTTGCTTGACTGATCGTTGCCATGTTCAGTTGTGTGCTCGTCCACTTCTAAAGCGCTCTCTCTCTCTCTCTCTCTCTCTCTCATTTTCTTGCTCAAGTTTGATTTTCTTGCATTGATAAAATCACAAAACTATTTCCCTTTATTTTGATCTTATGCTGCTGATTGTGAACGTGTTGTGGTGGTTCTAACAACCCACAACCACAAGAACGACTAACCATTTGTGGAGGTGTTAATCCCCACAAGAATGACTAACTCTCCGACGACTGAATTGACTTTCTTGTGCTAACTTTGATTATTCAGTCCTTCGGGTATCGTTGTTGTCACTAAGCTTTTGCTGGCATTAGTTCATGGTTCCCCTTCTGGAGGTCTAGCAGGTTGAGCCAACGCTCGAGCGGTAGTGATGCCGGGAACACCCCAGCACCATCCCATGTCTCAGCCTCGATGAAGGTGGACGAGCCGGGCATCACCGATACGGGCAGAGGTTGCACCTCTAACCCGGCTCTCCAGCTCTTGCACAAGGATGACATCATCCTCCGTATGGACTAAGAGCTTGAAGCCTTCAACTTCCTATGCTAGGAGTTCGAGCACACCGGTTTGTATGAGCAAGAACTGCTCCTACAAACGGACATGTTGTTGGTGGTGGTTACGGCATGATTTCAACCTTCAATTCTCGGGAATAAATGAGATTATATGCATCATTCCATACAATTAGGTTTATATTACAATAAAGTTTCAGGAGTTTTGGTGAATACCCAATATGCAGGTACATTGTTGACAAATATGTGCTAAAAGGGATAGAATCGACTAATTTGGACAAACCACTTGGTTCGGCCAGGTTACCCCCTTAGCCATATACATTCCATGGAGTGAAGCACGACCAGGAGGTCTCATGCATGTCACACCCGGATTTACACAGAAACCCGGATGCTGCCATATGTGTGCCCAGGATGTCCACAGAACACATAGAGCTTACAAATATGGAAATCAGAGTACATATGCTTGAATAAAATAGGATTACATTAGAGTTTAGCACATACACAGCGGAAGTCTATTTAATAACTTGACAGGTAGAGCCTCAAGTCCACAGGGACGCCGACTGGTTGACCACAGCTCAGAAGCACAGACGATCCTCAGGAAGTGTTGATGTGTGTGGTTGGGTGCAAAGTTCTTTTGAACTTTTACACGATTGGTGGGTAAAGGGTGAAACCTCTGCAGAGTGTACAATCTATCATGATAGCCTTGCTCAGGGTTATGAAGGCTCAAAAAGGCTAGACACGGCTGTACTACATTAGCACTTTTAGTTGATTCATTTTATCATTCACCAAGTTACTACAATTAAATGAATTCCAGTTGATAAATCCTTTTAAATAAGTATAAGTGAGCATTAAACATCATTAACTTCATCTTCTAATAAAAAAGGATCCAGGCCGCTCGTGACCCTGAGCAAGGCTATCATGATAGATTTACACTCTGCAGAGGTTTCGCCCTTTACCCACCAGTCGCGTAAAAGTTCATGGAACTTTAAACCCAACCATACGGAGGTGGATCAGACCTCACAAACCACACCTCCGAGGTGTTACCGCATAGGGACGCTACAAGGCTTTTTACAAGACACCCTAACAAGACAGTGGCCACTATGGTACTACACAGGCAGCATGGCCCAGGCACCGAGATTGACTGACGCTCAGAGTCGCAACAATGAGGGGGTCAATGACGTCCAAAGCGCGGCAACACATGCAACAACAAAATAAATAGCGCAACGTGTGGAGCTCCCGCACTCACGGTGGCTCCCAACACGGGACTGTGCCTAACGAGGCATAGCCGACGGTACTTCCGTCCTCGGTGGATCAAGACATACTCTCACGAGCGATTCCCATAGCACCGTTGGCCACTCCGGTAACCACTGACAAGCTAGAGACGTACATGCTACTTGACCAAGACCAGAGCCGCCTTTCGGTAACCACTGGCAAGTTAGAGCCGGACATGCTACTTGTCCAAGACCAGAGCCATTATAGTTCTAGCGGTGGCGACAGGCTCCTGGGTTGCCGCTTTAAGAACCAGTCCTTAGGGAGAGACACTAGAGCAAAGCACACAACACATGCTCTAGCTTCCTGAACCATGTTGCTAAAAAGCAAGTTTTAACATCATCATTGAAGTGAACCATTAAGTCAAGATTAACAATTGAACAATTAATGACAGTAGCTGCGCATTGCAAAGATCTACCCATATGCATGAACCCAGGTGATCAAGGTACAGGATAAACAGAGCTAGGTACAACCTTAAAGGGATAGCAATTTAGACTCATCCGTGTGCGGTAAATAATGTAAATGTGTGTTTAGGTAGCAAGGATTGTCCGCGCTATACTTGCCTTTATCCAACAGAGATATCGCTATTTAGAATCTTCAACTGTGTTCCTTCTTCTCGTAGCCACCATCGAGCAATCGCACAAACATTCAGCTACAGAAGCAATCAAACAAGCACGACAACTAAGAACAGTACACTAATCAAAGGAAAAGCTTTAAGAGAACGCGCTAAATGATAGGGCTTGGCTCTATGGTCACGTGAGCGTAGGAATCGTTGAAAACGGAAGAACGGTTGAAAAGATATAGCTATCGAAAGTTTTGTATTATTAAACAACACAACTATATAGTTGATTGATTTTAATGAAACAAAATCATATGTAAAGGTTATTTCAAATAATTAAACTTGAATTTGTAAAACCGAGGTAAAACTTTATCATATTTTATTTATAATTGTTTATGTATAAATTATACCAAATTAAACAAATTACTTTACAAAAGAATGGTATGTGAAACATCTAAATGAATAACTTTAGTATTCGGGTTCAACTAGTCATATTATTATTAGCAATGAATTATAATAATATTAGTCATATTAATTTTATTTGTAAGAACCGATATTCGAGCCTAAATTGCTTTTAATTTGAAAAGCTATTTAAAGTAAGCATTAATCAAATTAGTATTATTTTAAAAGCCGGAGTATAACTCTAATTAGATGTTATTTTGAAAACATGATTAAATGGAATTAAGCAAATTATTATGTATTTAGAAAGTCGAGTATGAACCTTACTTAGATTTTAATTTGGAAAAGACATTTAACTAGTCTTTAGTCAAATTAATATTAAATAAAATTCAGAAATAACATGATAAATTTTAATGCTAACATGTAGTTTAAGTTTATACAAAGCTAACACAACGAGAACGGTTCGAAATGGAGTTAAAACGCGGATTCTATGCTTAAAACATGGCCGCAGGACCTAATCGCGATTAACCGTATACTTCAGGGGCTAGCAAAGGATTATCGCAAGACACAACGAACATAGGCCGCAAAAGGTTAAACACACAAGCACAGGAGTGATTCTAAACCTTAATCCAATACTAGATGGTGGTAGACTTGCGTCTACGCCCATCACAATCGTTACAAAGAATCCAAATCACTCATAAGCATAAGAACGGGCATTACAAGCACACTCAACCAAAGTTAAACACACAAGCACAGGAGCGATTCTAAACGTTGTTAGTAACACCCCGAAATTTGCACTATTTTAAACTTCATAATTTAGTAATTAATTTACTTTTTATTGAAAGTGTCCATAATTAGTATAGGAAAAATGAATTATTTCTGAGAATTAAAATCAAATATAAGGTTAGAAATATTTATGTTGCATTCATGCTAGCTGCATTGATTTTTGGTTGTGTGTAGTTCAAATTCAAATTTAAATCTAGTTTAAATTCGAATTTGAATTGCATTGTTTGGAGCCCTAGATAAGTTGTTAAGCCAAGAGTTCGTTTTTGCCCCTCCAACTTTTTCTCTGCCCGTTTTTCCCCTTCTTCTTTTTACCCCCGAACCAGCCCAGCTCGGCCTCCCTCCCTCGCGGCCCAGCCGCCAGCCGAGCCGGCCCAGCACTGCGCTCCACTTGTAGCCCAGCTCGCGCGCCCCCTTTCCCGCCAGCTCGCTCGGCCCACCAGCCCGCCTTCAGCCCAGCCAGCTCCGCGCCCCCGGCCATCTCCTCACTTCCCCGGCCCGACCGCCCACACGGCCCACCTTTCCCTCTCCGCCTCCGCTCCGGCCTGCCAGCCCCGCGCGTTCCCCACGGCCCATCTCCTCTTTCGTCCCAGCTTGGCCCAGCCTCTCCTCCCGCCCTTGCACACGGCAGCGCCGCCGCCGCCGCCGGATTTCTTGGCGTGCGTGCCGCGCGCGCAACATCCGCGCCCCTATAAAGCTCGCAGCTCGGCCTCCCGCGTGCCCTAGCCGCCCCTGCCGCCGCCTCCCTCGTGCACCGCCTCCACCGTCTGCTCAACGCCGCCGCCCGCCTTAGCCGCCGCCGCCGAGCTTTGCAGCTCCGATTCCGGCCGCCACGGCCGCCGCCAACGAAGGAGGTCACCGCCGCGAGCTTCCCCGAGTCGAGCCGAATCCCAGCGCCATAGCCGCCGCCGAGCTTTCCAGCTCCGATTCCGGCCGCCCCAGTCCCCTTCGGAACGAGCCGCCACCACCACGAGGATCGCTAGGCCGAGCCGCACCTCCCCTGCTGTTCTTCGTCGCCGGATGGTCACCAAAGGAGCAACCCCACGTGGAGCCGAGCGTCGCCGCGATTCGCCGCCGCCAAGCTCCCTCCGGCGAAACCGAGGCCACCACGAGCTGAGCGTCGCCATCTCGCCGCTGGAGTGCCTCCCCACGCAAGGGCCCGAGCCGCCGGCCGCCGTCTCCAATTGCGGCACCCGACGTCCACCCTGCGCCGCCGGTGAGCACATCCCCATGATCCCTTCGCTCTCCTCTTCCTCCTGCGCTACTTATCCGCCGTCCCGAACCACCACAGCGCCGGCGAGCCGAGCCGCACAGGAACACCGGCGAGCTCCTCTGCTGCCCCGAGGAAGAAGATGGCCGATTTGCATTTGGGAACCCGAGGAATCATGTAAATTTTAGATCGATTTATGTGTCTTGGCTATCTTCCGGAAAACCCCCTGCAAGTATTCCCTTTCTGCACATAAACCCAGCCGAGCGTGTTTTACAGATCTAACCCTAGCCTTTAACCTTTTTGCGGCCTATGTTCGTTGTGTCTTGCGACAATCCATTGCTAGCCCCTGAAGTATACGGCTAATCGCGATTAGGTCCCTGAGGCCATGTTTTAAGCATAGAATCCGTGTTTTAACTCCATTTCGACCCGTTCTCGTTGTGTTAGCTTTGTATAAACTTAAACTACATGTTAGCATTAAAATTTATCATGTTATTTCTGAATTTTATTTAATATTAATTTGACTAAAGACTAGTTAAATGTCTTTTCCAAATTAAAATCTAAGTAAGGTTCATACTCGACTTTCTAAATACATAATAATTTGCTTAATTCCATTTAATCATGTTTTCAAAATAACATCTAATTAGAGTTATACTCCGGCTTTTAAAATAATACTAATTTGATTAATGCTTACTTTAACTAGCTTTTCAAATTAAAAGCAATTTAGGCTGGAATATCGGTTCTTACAAATAAAATTAATATGACTAATATTATTATAATTTATTTCTAACAATAATATGACTAGTTGAACCCGAATAATAAAGTTATTCATTTAGATGTTTCACATACCATTCATTTGTAAAGTAATTTGTTTAATTTGGTGTAATTTATACATAAACAATTATAAATAAAATATGATAAAGTTTTACCTCGGTTTTACAAATTCAAGTTTAATTATTTGAAATAACCTTTACATATGATTTTGTTTCATTAAAATCAATCAAGTATATAGTTGTGTTGTTTAATAATACAAAACTTCCGATAGCTATATCTTTTCAACCGTTGTTCCGTTTTCAACGATTCCTGCGCTCACGTGACCATAGAGCCAAGCCCTATCCTTTAGCTCATTCTCTTAAAGCTTTTCCTTTGATTGGTGTACTGTTCTTAGTTGTCGTGCTTGTTTGATTGCTTATGTAGCTGAATGTTTGTGCGATTGCTCGATGGTGGCTACGAGAAGAAGGAACACGGTTTGAGTGCATCGAAGATTAAAAGAGCAAGAGTTGAAGATTCTAAATAGCGATATCTCTGTTGGATAATGGCAAGTATAGCGTGGACAATCCTTGCTACCTAAACACACCTTTACATTATTTACCGCACACGCATGAGTCTAAATTGCTATCTCTTTAAGGTTGTACCTAGCTCTGTTTATCCTGTACCTTGATCACCTGGGTTCATGCATATGGGTAGATCTTTGCTATGCGCAGCTACTGTCATTAATTGTTCAATTGTTTATCTTGACTTAATGGTTCACTTCAATGATGATGTGAAAACTTGCTTTTTAGAAACATGGTTCAGGGAGCTAGAGCATGTGCTGTGTGCTTTGCTCTAGTGTCTCTCCCTAAGGACTGGTTCTTAAAGCGGCAACCCAGGAGCCTGTCGCCACCGCCAGAACTATAATGGCTCTGGTCTTGGACAAGTAGCATGTACGGCTCTAGCTTGCCAGTGGTTACCGAAAGGCACTATGGGAATCGCTCGTGAGAGTATGTCTTGATCCACCGAGGACGGAAGTACCGTCGGCTATGCCTCGTTAGGCACAGTCCCGTGTTGGGAGCAACCGTGAGTGCGGGAGCTCCGCACGTTGCGCTATTTCTTTTGTTGTTGTCATGCGTTGCCGCGCTCTGGACGCCATTGACCCTCCTATCGCTGCGCCCTGGGAGTGAGTCAACCTTTACATATGATTTTGTTTCATTAAAATCAATCAAGTATATAGTTGTGTTGTTTAATAATACAAAACTTCCGATAGCTATATCTTTTCAACCGTTGTTCCGTTTTCAACGATTCCTGCGCTCACGTGACCATAGAGCCAAGCCCTATCCTTTAGCTCATTCTCTTAAAGCTTTTCCTTTGATTGGTGTACTGTTCTTAGTTGTCGTGCTTGTTTGATTGCTTATGTAGCTGAATGTTTGTGCGATTGCTCGATGGTGGCTACGAGAAGAAGGAACACGGTTTGAGTGCATCGAAGATTAAAAGAGCAAGAGTTGAAATTCGAATTTGAATTGCATTGTACGTTGCGCTATTTATTTTGTTGTTGCATGTGTTGCCGCGCTTTGGACGCCATTGACCCCCTCATTGTTGCGACTCTGAGCGTCAGACAATCTCGGCGCCTGGGCCATGCTGCCTGTGTAGTATCATAGTGGCCACTGTCTTGTTAGGGTGTCTTGTGAAAAGCCTCGTAGCGTCCCTATGCGGTGACACCTCGGAAGTGTGGTTTGTGAGGTCTGATCCACCTCCGCATGGTTGGGTTTAAAGTTCTATGAACTTTTACGCGACTGGTGGGTAAAGGGCGAAACCTCTGCAGAGTGTAAATCTATCATGATAGCCTTGCTCAGGGTCACGAGCGGCCTTGATCCTTTTTTATTAGAAGATGAAGTTATTTATGTTTAATATTTACTTATACTTATTTAGTTGGGTTTATCAACTGGGATTCATTTCATTGTAGTAACTTGGTGAATGATAAAATGAATCAACTAAAAGTGCTAATGCAGTTCAGCCGTGTCCAGCCTTACTTTGAGCCTTCATAATCCGTGTTATACTTGCTAAGTAAGACATTTACTTACGCTTGCTATTATTCAACAAAATCCCGGATGGGTAACAGATGGATCAGTGATACTTCTGAGCTGTGGTCAACCAGTCAGCCCCGTACTACTGAGCTGTAGTCAACCAGTCGGTGTCCCTGTGGACTTGAGGCTCTACCTGTTGAGAGAGTTAGACTTCCGCTGTGTTTTATAGGTAAACTCTGATGTAAAATTGTTTTATTCGAGCATATGTACTCTGATTTCCATATTTGTAAGCTGTATGTGTTCTGTGGACTTCCTGGGCACACATATAGCAGCATTCGGGTTTCTGTGTAAACTCGGGTGTGACAATGCACAAGATCCATGTCATTAGTGACCAAGCGATAATGATGCAAGTCACGTGGATCGATAATGTCACCAATTTGGGGCAAACAAACACAACTTCCAACCAAGTGGAAGCGATCCAGGACGTCTAAGTGTAGAGGCGGTGCATCGGAGGGCTGCTAGGCTCCAGGCTCGGTTTAGGCGAACGAATCCATCTGCCGAACCAGCCCACATGCACAACCAGGGGGCAAATCCAGGCCATAGGCACAAAGGCGGTGTCACGTGCCAATTCGGTCGAATTGCCTGGTTCGGGCGAACCGGCTTGTTCGGTCCAGGCACCACCTCTTCGTGCCTTGGCCGGTTCTCTACCGCCATCGCCTCTTGTCCACTATAAATGAAGGTGCCCATTCCCAACTTCAAGACACACCAAGCTAAGAAGCTCCATTTGTCGCTTCTTCTAGTAGAGTTAGGATAATTTAGTTTGGGAGTTAGAGTCGAGTCGAGCTTTGTCTCACAGGTCCCGGATTTGTCTTCAGAAGCTCTGGTATAAGCTCTTATATCTTTTACCTTTCCTTTTGTAAGACTTTGAGTTATCAATATATCATCTTTATCATTATATTCTAGTCATTTATCTCTTGCTTCTACTTTGCTCTAGTTGCAAGTAATTCATGTTTAGACTAAAGTTGGTTGTGGCTCTAGTTCTTCTAGCGTTTAAGTCTCTGCCTTAGCTGGTTCCTCGATTCTACACAATTCTTGTGGTGAATTGTCACTGGGGTGTTGACAGGGTTGCTTGCTTTTGCTAGTGGAGTAAGTAGTTATTGACTAGTATAGGCGTGGCGCTAGTTAGACTAGATAGTAACATTGGTTTGCCCCTGATTGAACATACATGTGACAGCCGTTAGGCAATGATAGCTCTATACGGCCTACGTAGTCCACCATGTTCATCTCGGCCTATAGGAGCCCTAAGAGGTAGTTGGCAGCTCCCCTTCTCATCCCTTTTTGTGAGTTGTATGCGCCTTGTCCCAACGTTAGGCAATAATAGAGTTAAGCTTGACCTTTAAGTGCTGGTTTCCGACCACTTTATCTCTCTACCCAAGTGACCCGAATAGATAGAGTACATAGGAATCCTTTTCTCATCTTGTTGTCCTTGCAACTAGCTAGTCCTTGTTTTCTCTATCTGAGTTATCATTGAGCTGTGTGCCACGGTCTTCCATTCTTATCATTACCGTAATCCCCTGTCTTGACAATAGTGTATTCCTTTGTGATATCCTCGAATACTCGTTTACTAGTACTCTTGCCATGAGCTTCCCAATGGAAAATATAAATTAAGACACCTCAGATTACTCCCTGGTGAAACACTACATCGGTAATTCTGTGCGATTCCAGAATATTTATTTATTTTACTAAGCCATAAGAAAAAACAACAAAACACTCCTTACACCATTGTCGAAATTATAAATCCTGATAGTGGACCATAAGAAGTACCATGGAGGCATTCTACGCCATTGGTTGGGAGGACTTATGGCAAGTCCACGAACAAGGTTCGAAACTCCTCACTCTTGAATTTCTTTGGACTTTATCTTCTGGTAAATAGGGATTAAGTTTCATATGTTCAACTAAGTGTTTTCTTGCTCTTGAGGAGAATTCGGTGCGGCTCTTGGTTTTAATCGTTGTTATTCTTTAGAGCCCACCAAAGCTTTGAAAAAGTTTGGTCGAGATGATTTTTGGTATAAAATTTCTAGGAATAAGAAGTGTATGGCACCTCATACCAATGTCATTCATAACCCCACTTTGCGTTTCATGCATCGTTAGATGGCTATGAATGTGTTCCCACGTTTCGATTTGCGTCTAGTTCACACGAATGAGTTGCGTTTTCTTTTTGCCATGATAAAAAGAATTTTGATTTCACCTATTCAATATATGGTTTCTCATTGGTCCTCTATGCCCACTCATGTCTGTAACATGGCGATAACTTCCTTAGTTACTCACCTTGCTACCAAGCTTGGCATTCTCGAGAATGTCACGCTTTCGTACATCGAGGGAGAATGTTCTGTGGTTGATGCCGAGCACTTTGTGTAAAGCCATATGATGTGTAGAATGTTCGATGGGGGCCTTGTCATGATTTACCGGGGTTATACAACCGAAGTCCTTCTGTCTTTTCCAAAGCTTGGGTTGTATACTGCTCAAAAAGTGACCCTACAGTTGAGTACCAGGTCTGATGGTTCTCCTCTTCAGAGAGAACCTGCTCGGCATAGTGTTGTAGGGACAGGGCCAGTAACCCGAGGGCAAACCAGAAGGAGAGACACTTGGCTTGTTACTTCCCAGGAGTCAGCGAGATCACCACCACAGCCGCACCGACATACATCAGCGACGCTGGCCTTTGACGCGGCCTACGAGCAGTACACCGACACTGGGACATCCGGAGCAGGAGGCTCTGGATACTCCCAGGGCCCAGAGTACTTTGCTTCAGTCCGCTGTGACTATGCTCAGAGTTCGGACTCTAGGTACTCCCAGGGGTACGGGTATGATGGAGTGTACGATAGTACATACCCTCAGCCATACCACCCGGGGCATTCACAGTCTGCGCGCTACACACGCCAAGCAGATACTACATGGATTGGGAGCTGACATAGATCTCTGATCGCGTCGATGTCCTCGACGATCATAGCCGCAACATTGAGAACACTCTGGCGCAGCACACACAGTATCATCAGGAGAACTGCTCCTTGCTGCAGTCCCGAAGGTACAAGAATCGAGAGCAGTGACAAGATCACAGGCTTCTTCTCAAACTTCCAATCTTACCAATGATGCCAACAAACAAGTTAGGAGGGGGAG
>OAMR01000276.1:1531690-1557278 GCA_900205405.1 Echinochloa crus-galli | reverse complement strand
TGGGAGGGCGGGGTTTGGGAACCCCCGCGAGGTATGTCTGACCGTCTCAGCAGTACCACTTTGATTTTCTTTGCTGGGAAAATTAGTTTGGTACCATCGAAAGATCATGACTTCCGAAAAATACCATTAAAAGATGTCGCCCCATAAAATACCATCGAAAGATGCAGACGTCACCGGAATATAGCACTATGTTAGATTTCTCTAGTACCTCTGTTATTTTGGACAAAAATACCCCGAAATCGTTATCATACAAGCCAGCACCGGAAGGAGGGAGGCGGCGCACGGAGTGAGGGAGGAGGGGGAGCACGAGGCTGGTGAGGGAGGGGGAGTGTGGAGAGCCCGGCGAGGGAGGAGGAGGGCAGTGCAGCCGACGAGGGAGGTGTAACAACCCTAAAATTTACCTTAGGATTTGTTGAATGCAAAAATGAGGATTTTAAAAAAAATTTGGTGGAACTGTTGTGCATGCAAACAAACATATAAGATTCCTCTCTATTTTGCTCCCTTTGCTCCTAGGCAAAATTTAAATTAAATAAAAATAATTTGAAGTGCTAAGGATCAAACAGTGTGATTTGGAGTTCATTTGGTTTTATTGGATTTTTGGTTGGTTTGAATTCAAATTCTAGATTTGAATTCAAACTCTAACTAAGCCAAACTAATTGTCAAACCTGTCTACCTGTTCGTGGGCCGAAACTCGCGCAAAAGTCCGAAACCAACCCCTGATCTTTTTCCCCGAAGCAAACAGCCAACCGGCCCAGCCGGCCTTGCGGCCCAGCGCGGCCCAACGCTTCACCGCGTCGCCTCCGCGTCCTTTCCCCGTCACTGACCAGCGGGCCCCGCCTGTCATCCCCCTGTTCCCCTTTCTTCCCCGTGCCCGGCGCGCCTCTCTCACCCAGCTGCGTGCGCCCGTGAGCACCCACTCCCTCCGAGCCAATCCCGTCGCTGCGATTCGCGGCCCGTCGCGATGCCGCCACGTGGAAAGGGCACGGACGCCCAAAATCGCAAGCCGTCCAGCGCCGCGGAGCCCTAGCGGCCGCCGTCCTACAAATACCCTACCGCTGCTTCTCCCGGCCCTAGCCGCCGCACCCTTCGGGGTTTTCTTCACCGCCAAGTTGGAGCCAGTAGAGAGAGGTGGGAGGAGGAGCAGGAGGGGGAAGAAGAGGAAGCCGAAGCCGACGTCGTGCGCTGCGCCGCTGCAGCGCCGCTGGCCGTGCGGATGCCAAGCCGGAGCCGGACCGGAGCTGATCGAGGGAGCACGAACTTCGCCGACGTATCGCAAGCCTTCCCCGAGCTGCTGAGTACGACGACGTGACCCAGGGTGAGCTGCCGACGCCAAACCCCCTTCTTCCCCTGTTCCAGCCAAGCGCCGCCGTGCCTTGCTAGCCATCTTCTGGGACCCAGCCTTTGAGCTGTGGCCGATCTTGTGCAGGACCCCGTCGCCGCTTTTCCACACTGCAAAACCGCCGATGCCTCGCGTGAACCCTGGCCGCCGTGGTGGTGTCGCACACCGGGGATGCCCGAGCGGCGCGCACGCCATGGCCGCGGCGCGGTCAAGCCCCAGGCTTGAACTGCGCGCGCGAGCCAAAGGCACCACACCGCACCTCTCTGCATAACCGTACACACACCCGTGCCGTTGAGGCCTTGCCCTCGCGCTGGCGCTGTTGCGGACCCGGCTCGCCGGAGCACCCGTACACGTCGCCGCCGCCGCGCTCGTCGGGAGGCCGCTTCGCCGGTCGACCCTGCCGGAATCCTTGCCGAACCAGTGCGCCGAGCCCTAGACCATCTGTAGCGCCACTTGTTGATCCGAGCCGAACCTTTTTCCGGCGATCTCGTCGCCGCTCGTCGCCGCCGGCCGCGCTCTGCGCGCACCGCGCGTCGCGCCGTGGCAGGCCACACGAGCGACCACACCAGCATGCCGCACAGCCCGCCGCAGAGAATCCCGGGCAGCCGCAAACTGATCCCATGAACCCGACTCACCGTTAACCCCTCTCTCGGCTCACCGTGGACCGCGACCACCGAGCCGAGCCCAGCGCCTTCGCGTTCGTGGGCCTAATATCGTGCTAAAGTCCAGAATCGCCCCGTGAACTTTCTCTCCGTCGCCGCCGGCCGCGCTCTGGTGCGCGCCGCGCGTCGCGCCGGCCGAAGCCACACGGGAGACCACACCAGCACGCCACACGCTTCGCCACAGAAAATCCTGAGTCGGCCACTTCCGATCCCGTGCACCCGGTTCACGTGAACCACACTCACGGCACGCGGTGGACTGAGTCCACAGCGCCAGATCCCGCCGGACCCCTTCTTGGGCCTAATCTCGCACCTTAAGTCCATTTCGCGTCCCTGAAGTCTTCCGGCCCAGCTACTTTTGGCCCAACAGCAGCCCAGCCGCGTTAATCCTTTTTCTTTTAACTGCGCTGACGTTTGGGGCCCACCTGTCATACACTGAGTGTCACTGACCAGTGGGGCCCACTGACTGACCGTTGACTGTTGACCCGTTGACTGTTGACCCGTTGGCCGTTGACCAAGTCAACGCTGACGTCAGCGGGGCCGACTGCTGACGTCATCCTAGGTGGACCCACTGCTGACGTAAGCATGACATCATGCTGACGTCAGCAGACTAATTTATGTCTGTTTTTCGTTTTCGGAAATCTTTTATTATTTTCAGAAAATGATTTAAACTTCGAAAATTAATAATAAATCAATCGTAGCTCAGAAAAATATGAAACCAGTTTCTGTATTTTTCTAAAATCATGACCTACACGTTAGTGTAGAGTTTGATGTTCTTTGGGTCTTCCTTTCTCGCTGTTTTGGTGTTTCTTTGCTAGTAGCCCCGTCTTAATTTATCTTACGCAACCTTAGGAGCACGGGAGTTCGTGGAGGAGCCGGACTACCCCGACAATTGCTTTGAAGAGGACGAAGAAGCTTGCCCAGGTTCACGCCCAACCAATCTCTAAAATACCTATTAGACATGCTATTAGAATGCTAGCGCTTTACTTTAATCGCATGGTGAACCTGCACTGCCTTTGTTATTATCCTGTTACCTTGCTAACCTAATATCCACTGAATATCAAATGCTATGCTTGTATGTGTTGGGATGGTTGTGATTGAACCTCTTGGCGTGAGTTGTGGGTGGTTTGGGAGGAGTAGTGCAGCTAGGCGGTGTAAGCGAGTAATAACAACCCGATCGTTTGATCGGGGTGCTTGGGGGCTACACTCGGGTAGTCCCTGCGGAGTACCTGTTGCGGGTACATGGTTCTTGGATATTGGTACTCGGGGAGTACTTGAGGAGTTTGGGCGGCTATACCTGTTATGGGTGCCGATTGCGGACCGTTGCGGCGGATCGCTTTGACGCTGATACTCGCTTTACCGACAATCGCTGACGTGCGGGCCCTACCGCACTGTGCCCCTTTCTTCCTCCCCTCTCCTTCTTCTCTCTGCCAGGCGAAAAGCACCGCGCCGCGGCCAATCCCAGCGCCACGCTTGTGCGGCCTGTCGCGATCGCGACGCGTGTCCCTGGCACGGACGCCAAGCCGCCCCAGCCGTCCAAAGGGGGGTTTTTACCGGGCGTAAAACTGGGGTTTAAAGGAAACGAAAACGCGGGTGTTACAGTTACTTCTTAGGGTCTTTGCTGTGGGCTGTGTCTCAAGTTGGCTAGCTACCAGCTGTAGCCCGGATGGTTCCAGGAGCGAAACCTCTGCAGAGTGCAAACTATACGTATAGCCGTGTCCACGGTTATGGACGACCGCATCTGGATTGCTTGAGACTAGCATGGGATTCTGCTTTCTTTCCTCATCCTTGGTTTGTGTTATGAGAGGTTGGTCCAGCTCTGCTGATGAGACAAGGTGGGGAGGGAGCTCACCGAGTCGACTAGTGAGTGAAAGGTGTTGGAGGTTGATATTTGTGGGAACCTGCTGAGGCAGGACGAGCCCAACGTGGTTGGGAGTGATGGTTGGTTTGGGAAGTGTGATAGCTGGTGAGATAAGGTGCTGGTGATGAGTTGAACTTGGGTTAATGCTGCTGCGCGCATAGGAAAAACCCCAGCTTATATCCCTTGATAAGTACATTCCTGCCCGCGACGCCGCCGCCGTCGCGATTCTTCAACTCCATGGCCTCATCCTGTGTTGACTTCTATTAACAACAAAGCTTCATATTATGGTTGGTGACGTGGACCTGTCCCATTTCCTTGGGGACAGACTTTGGGTACACAGGAGAAAACCCCGAGCACAAGTTCAACCAGGATGGATGGTACGATTGAAGGGTTGCGCGTGCGCTCAAGGATGCCTGCGGGAGTGGACCCGATGATTTAGCTACCGCTGAGTAGCTGTTCTCTTTGTCGATTTAGCCCTGAGGGCTTGTACCAGATCGCTATGTTTTATATGTGTCATGTACTGAATGTTTTATCGTTGTATGGATGTGATATTCTTCTGAGATGAGTTCTGTACGAGATAGCTGCTATTCCTGGGACTATCTCAAGGGTACAGGGAGTCGGATTCTTGTCGTTGAGAATCCGGTTCATTTCAGATGCATTGCTAAGGAATACAAAACAGAGGAGGTCATGAGCCAGCCCGGCGTGGGCGGCGCGAAGCAGTGCCAACACGGCCCGTGGAGGGGGCACGATAGGCGAAGGAGAGGGACTGGGGCATGGCTCGTGACGGGGGAGGGGTGTGGGCGTGGCCGTCGATGAGAGAGGGCGTGGGGGTGGAGCACGAGTCGGTGAGCAAGAGAGAGGGGGCGTGGCCGGCGACGGGGGAGGCGCACGAGAGAGAGGGAGGAGGCGCTGCCGGCGACTGGGAGGAGGCCAGCTGGAGAGGATAAGGTTCAAAGGGCATAAACGTCATTTTCTATTTGTGTTTTGTTCTACTAACAGATGAAAATAGAGTCCCAATTAACAAAATTTAACAGAAAGCTATATTTAGGTAACGGTTGCATCGTTCAGTGGTATTTTACGGGGGCAACATCTTTTAATGGTATTTTCCAGAAGTCGTGATCTTTGGATGCTACCAAAACAATTTAACATTCTTTGCTTTGCTTGATTTCCCTTCTATCTCTCTTCAGTTTAAATTCAGTTTCAATAACGAGAAGATCAAAAATATTTGCTTTGAATAAAATTAACTCCCAACTGTGCATGGATTGGACCATACGCCTCTCACCTTGGAAATGATGAATAATTGCTCTGTCATTTATTTTGCAAGCACCTTGTTCCAACTTGTTACTCTGTTAGTGCTTAAGTTATTTGGCATGAGTGAGAATGAACTTGAAAACCTTGTGAGAGCATATGCTTTATTCCAAATTTAAGTTGTTGTGAGGAATGATATAGTTAAATCTTGGTTGAATTCTTGCTTTTGCTCGTAGTATGGTGAAAATATCGGATGCCTTTTACTTTCAAAAATATTATGAAGTTCCTTATTGGTTAAGATATCTACCAAATCCATATGATAAGTTTAGTTGAAAACCCTCCATGCATATGTTGCTTGTCATCTTAGTGAGTTTTGTCAAATTGTTGTGATCTTTGTGAGGAACATTTCATGCTTTTAAGATCGAGATTCACATACACACCACTATTTAATCTCATATTATTTAACTTATCTGTTGAATTTTTTATTTTCTTCTAGTTAAATTGAGTACATTTGCTAATGTAAATTCAAATCCGAGTTATATCCGATTTGAATTTACACATGAAAATACTCATATCGGTATCCGAATTCAATTTGAATATGAAAACTAATACTATTTGAATATGCATACGACCAAATTCAGTTCATATAGACCGTCGTATATTAATATCCCAATTAGATGTAGGAAGACTAGGATAAGTGTGATTCAATATCACAAAAAATTGTATTATGTTATAGTTTTTTTATTGGTAATACAAGATGAATTCCTCAAGTGAAATTATAACCCGGCCTGGTCCTTCAAGCAAAGGTAGAACTTCCTTGCTTTCTCAAATCAAAGAAAAAAAACCCTACGGTAGCAAGTAGGAGACAATTAATTCTCAAAAGAAAAGCAAGTAGGAGACAATTTTCCCATTTTATTTATAATTTTACAAAAAAATATAATCAAAGTTGACAAAGACATGTATAAGGATTATTGTGAGAATATATTCCGAACATACTAACGGTTGTTTGATACTTTCCAACGTCTCTACAAACTACTAACATTAAAAAAATGTGTCTAATTTCGTATCATTGCGACATTTTTAGCATCATATAGCATCTTTATGTGACTATGGAGAGCAGGCAACGGTAGATGAAGAGCACGCCACGCTTTTGCATAGCGTTGTTTTACACGGGCACAGGCTAGTACCAGTAGTGTACCATACTCCTTTTTTTCGTGCCAGTACCACACATTGACTTCGTGTGTCGATCAGGATCTCTTCATCACCGCATACGCCTGCGGTTTGTCACCACAAGTGATGTGACTGATCGAAAGCAGGCCTTGGGACTCTTGTGGCCTTTTTATATCCCATGAAACCATGGCCATTTTCTTGCTACAAATATGTCGCGGATGATAGAGGGCCATCATGATATTCTACGGTATTGGCCTTAATTTTGGTTTTTAAAGTGTGATGTAATTGTATTTGCATCTTAATTTTGTACTTGTAGTCTGTATATATAACTGATAGGATTTCCGTCCATCTCAATAAAATGGAGAAATATTCTCTATCATATCATCTTTGTTGTGTTGCCAACAGCTGGCAGACTTATTGTACACGTTTTATGCTACTTAATCTTGTCGAAGACACGTTTAAAAGGATCCCAAAATTAACGACCTTGACAGTGAAGACGTATAAGTCTTAATGCACGGTTCTGTACGTGTGGGCACGAAGCAACGTGGAACTGTCAAATGCGAGGCCAAGAAAGTTAGCGTTTTCATCCCGACTGTCCCAAGTCCACTGCGCATTAAGGCCACTGTCCCAAGTCGATCGTGGCGCGCCAGTATGGTAGTGTTTTCATCCCGACTTCTAGATGCTCGATCATGTGCCGGCCGGGGCGAACCCAGCCACCTCTATATATATGTGCTCGATCAGCTCTGTCCACTATCGATCTCGATCACACCATGGACCTGGCAGGCGAAATCCAGAGGGTGGTGAGCATGCGCCGGGACAGCGGCGGCTCCGTGTGGCGGAGCCGCGGGCACGACGTGTTCTCTCGGTCGTCGAGGGAGGCGGATCAGCAGGCCGACGACGAGGAGGCGCTGCGATGGGCCGCGCTGGAGAAGCTGCCGACGCGCGACCGTGTCCGCCGCGCCGTCATCGTCCCGCAGCACGGGGACGAGGCCGCCGGGCAGGGCGTGGTGGACGTGGACGTGCTCAGCCTCGGCTCCGGCGAGCGGCGCGCGCTGCTGGAGCGCCTCGTGCGCGTCGCCGACGAGGACCACGAGCGCTTCCTCGTCAAGCTCAGGCAGCGCCTCGAGAGGTCGTACATTTTATACGTACATGCATGCGATCGACGACCATGCTCAAGAGCTAGCACCTGTTTGGCTGCTGCTCGCGACGTGCGTTGTTTGGTACTACCTAGTTCTAAATTACTATTCGTTATTAACTTTCTTTCCTCACGTTTGACCATTCGTCTTATTTAAAAAATTTTGCTAATGCCTTTTCTTTTATTCGTAGCTTACTTTGTCATAACTTATACTTTAGATTGACTTATTTTTTGTATATTTAGACAAAACTTTTAAATAAGACGAATGGTCAAATGTTTTGAAAAAAAGTCAACGACGAATAGTAATTTGAAACGGACGTGTATATAATTTGCTGGGCGGCCGGGGCTGCATGCAGGGTTGGGATCGACATGCCGACGATCGAGGTGCGGTTTGAGCACGTGGACGTGGAGGCGGAGGTGCGCGTCGGCAGCAGCGGCCTCCCCACCGTGCTCAACTCCATCACCAACACGGCCGAGGAAGCAGCCACCGCGCTGCACCTGCTGCGCAACAGGAAGAGCAAGATGCCCGTCCTCCACGACGTCAGCGGCATCATAAAGCCACGCAGGTCCACTGATTATTCATCATCGATCGATACTACCGTTTGCATGATAAAAAGAAGAGCTCAAAGATCGATCATTGGGCCGGCGTCCGTGCAGGATGACTTTGCTGCTCGGCCCTCCTGGGTCAGGCAAGACGACCTTGCTGCTGGCGTTGGCCGGGAGGCTTGGCAAGGACCTCAGGGTTTCAGGCAGGGTGACGTACAATGGGCACGGCATGGAGGAGTTCGTGCCCGAGCGGACGGCTGCGTACATCAGCCAGCATGACCTCCACATCGCGGAGATGACAGTCAGGGAGACCCTCGCCTTCTCCGCACGCTGCCAGGGAGTTGGATCCCGCTTTGGTGAGAAATTAATTACAGCAATCACGCCGGATTTATATTAGGTGCTCGATCTTTTGATGCTTCTAGGCTTGTTACCGGCTCAACTTTTTTCTTCTTTTATTCTTGATTACACCGTACCAGATATGCTTATGGAGCTCTCGAGGCGAGAGAAGGCGGCGAATATCAAGCCTGATGCCGATATCGACGCATTCATGAAGGCAAGATTAGTAATTATATACAGTAGTATATTACGGCAGACCCATTAAAAATCCACAAGCTAGATTTTATTTTTCTCTCTTTAAAGGCGGCCGGCCCAGTATAATTTTATCTGCTCAACATTAATTATATTATCAGGCGTCAGCGGTGGGAGGACATGAGGCCAATGTGGTCACTGACTATATTCTCAAGGTTAATGCATCGATCTTTTAGTTACTCGATCATAAGGCTGAGAGTAACTTTTCTTCGAATAATCTACAAAATCAGCTAATAATTCACTTGCTGCAGATACTGGGACTAGAGATATGTGCAGACACAATGGTAGGGGACGATATGCTAAGGGGCATTTCCGGTGGACAACGAAAACGTGTAACCACCGGTAAAATCAGCGTTCAACTCATGAACATATGTCGATCAGCTTAATTTACGTACTTGAGCGATCGATCAGCTAGCGTTCTGAAGTTCTGAACGAACGATTTTATATCTGTACGTAGGTGAGATGCTAGTTGGACCAGCCAGGGCGCTGTTTATGGACGAGATCTCAACCGGGCTGGACAGCTCCACCACGTTCCAGATTGTGAACTCGCTCAGGCAGACCATCCATGTGCTCGGTGGCACAGCCGTCATCTCCCTTCTGCAGCCGGCGCCCGAGACTTACAACCTCTTCGACGACATCATCCTGCTCTCAGACGGCCAGATCGTGTACCAAGGTCCCCGGGAGGACGTGATTGAGTTCTTCCAGTCCATGGGGTTCAAATGCCCAGAGAGGAAGGGTGTGGCGGACTTCTTGCAAGAAGTACATTGTTATTTTCCTTTTGTACTTTCTTTTATTTAGAATAAAGATCGTGATAACGTACATATATCGATCGATATCCTAAATTTCTTGTTTCTGATCGAGCAGGTGACTTCAAGGAAAGATCAGAAACAGTACTGGGCACGGCCAGACCATCCCTATAGGTTTGTTCCGGCCAAGGAATTCGCGACCGCTTTCAAGTCCTTCCACACTGGGATAGCTCTCGCAAAGGAACTCTCCGTGCCATTCGACAAGAGCACCAGCCATCCGGCTGCACTGACCACCACGAGGTACGGCGTGAGTGCCAAGGCGCTGTTCAAGGCCAACATAGACAGGGAAATACTTCTCATGAAGAGGAACTCTTTCATTTACATGTTCAGAACATTCCAGGTAAAAATTGCAGCCAGTCCAAAAAAATGATTGATTAAAGGCAACATTGTTGACTTGGTAATTAACTCCGTCCATGCGCGCATTGGTTCTGTTCTTCCTGTTCAGTTGACACTGATGTCGCTCATCGCAATGACTGTATTCTTCCGAACGAAGATGAAGCATGACTCGGTGACAAACGGGACAATCTTCATGGGGGCTATGTTCTTCGGCATCCTTTTGATCATGTACAACGGATTCTCTGAACTTGCGCTCACTGTCCTCAGGCTGCCTGTATTCTTCAAGCAGAGGGACCTCCTTTTCTATCCAGCATGGGCATACACTCTACCCTCATGGATCATTAAGGTCCCCGTCACATTGATGGAGGTTTGCGGATATGTTTTCGTAACATACTATGTCATAGGGTATGACCCAAATGTAGGAAGGTGAGATTTATTGGGACGTTTATCCTTATGTGCCATATAATTTTGTGAATGCTCTAACAACACTAGTTGCCCGCAGGTTCTTCAAACACTATCTGATAATGTTGGCAATTAACCAAGTGGCAGCGTCACTCTTTCGATTTCTTGGCGGGGCAGGAAGGAACATGATCATTGCAAATATCTTTGCCATGCTCTTTATGATGACTTTCATGGTCTTAAACGGTTTCCTTCTGATAAGAGGTAAAAACTCATTTTACTATCAAAAGAAATGGTAAAAACTCGTCCTTCATTAGCTCATGCTCCTCTGTATATTTTCTACAGAGGACGTGAAGAAATGGTGGATCTGGGGCTACTGGATATCCCCACTGATGTATGTGCAGAATGCCATCACAGTGAATGAGTTTTTGGGGCATAGCTGGGATAAAATTTTGAATAGCACTGTCTCCAATGTGACTCTCGGTGTGCAAGTCCTTGAGACCCATGGGGTGTTCCCGGAAGCTAAGTGGTACTGGATAGGCTTTGGTGCATTGCTCGGATTCGCTGCGTTGTTTAATGTTCTCTACACTCTTGCCCTTACATGGCTTAGGCGTAAGGATCTTCTGAGCTTGATTTATTACTCTATTGTTTCTTGGTTTTCACAAAATCTGAACATGAGACGCTTTGTTGTTGTTTTAGCAGCATATGGAAATGCCAGGGAATCAATATCTGAAGAGGAGCTGAAGCAGAAGCAATCCAGTGTGAAAAATGCGATTCCTGGTGCCAATCCCTTGGCGGCTAGGAGAACTGTTGAGCCAATAGGAGACAACAATGAAACTAATTTAGAAGTGTTGGAAGATGATTCTGGTCCAACCCAAAAGGGAATGGTTCTCCCATTTCAGCCACTTTCTCTCACCTTTGACGACGTTCGATACTCTGTTGATATGCCACAGGTAAAACGATAGAATGTTTCTTCACTGAAACTGTGAAACTTGATCAAATTTATCACTAGTTTCTAATCTTTGGTACAAAACCAAAATCAGGAAATGAAAGCACAAGGTGTAGCTGATGACCGCTTGGCACTCCTTAAAGGTGTTAGTGGATCTTTTAGGCCAGGGGTGTTGACGGCACTGATGGGTGTCAGTGGCGCAGGCAAGACTACGTTGATGGACGTATTAGCAGGTAGAAAAACTGGTGGCTATATTGAAGGAAATATAAGCATTTCAGGGTACCCAAAGAATCAGGAGACGTTTGCTCGTGTATCTGGATACTGTGAACAGAATGATATCCACTCACCGCAATTGACAGTTTTTGAGTCATTGGTTTTCTCTGCATGGCTCCGCCTTCCTTCGGATGTAGATTCAAACACAAGAATGGTCAGTTCTGAAAATTAGTTGCCGGTTATACCAATGCTAAGTATTATTTAGATAGTGACTTAAACTTTGTACATGTAGATGTTCATCGAGGAGGTGATGGAGCTTGTAGAGCTTAAGCCACTGAGATATGCTTTGGTTGGACTTCCTGGAGTAGATGGTCTGTCAACCGAGCAACGGAAAAGACTGACGATTGCCGTAGAACTTGTTGCAAATCCATCGATCATCTTCATGGATGAGCCAACCTCAGGGCTGGATGCAAGGGCAGCGGCGATTGTGATGAGGACAGTTAGGAACACTGTTGATACTGGAAGAACTGTTGTATGCACTATACATCAGCCTAGCATCGACATATTTGAAGCATTTGACGAGGTGATTGATATTTTTTTCGGGGAATTCTAACTTTGCCAAAGCAGTCAAATACATCCATTATTTGTTGTTACTCCTTTTCTTCCCGACCTTGAACTAAATGTTGATTTGATAATTTTTTGCAGCTTTTTCTGATGAAGCGAGGTGGAGAGGAGATCTATGTTGGTCCATTGGGTCATAATTCTTCTGAGCTAATCAAGTATTTCGAGGTAATGAGATATTAGATGATGAATCTAAATATTTCTTTACTGTTCATTACAATTATGGAAAATAAGGTCGACTTGTCTTATTATCCAGGGGATTCAAGGTGTCAGCAGAATAAAAGATGGCTACAATCCAGCAACATGGATGCTGGAAGTAACAACAATCTCTCAAGAACAGGTGTTAGGTGTTGATTTTAGTGACATCTACAAGAACTCCGAACTCTACCAGTAAGTAACATATACAAAACAACTAGTACATGATATACAAGAACTTGAGAGGTACCAGGTGCTGCATACCCACGGACCCATAAACTTCCTTTCTACATGATGCAACTCCGGATAAGTTGAAATGGCAGATGTAACATTTGCATATATTGTCATTTACACAGGAGGAACAAGGCCTTGATAATGGAATTGAGCCAACCAGCACCAGGTTCGAGTGACCTGTATTTCCCTACAAAGTACTCGCAGCCTTCTATCACGCAATGTATGGCCTGCCTGTGGAAACAAAACCTTTCGTACTGGAGGAACCCTCCTTACAACGCCGTAAGGTTCATCTTTGCTACGGTTACTGCACTACTCTTCGGCACTGTGTTCTGGGACCTTGGAGGCAAGACGTAAGCCATATGATATGTATTGTTTTATTATGCTGTACTTAATTAGAGAACATGCATGAACAAGGTTGTGTTTTACGGTCATAATCCTAATCAGATTTTTTTTTTTATCTGGAATCCTGAAGGGAGAGGTCACAGGACCTGTTTAACGCCTTGGGCTCCATGTATGCTGCGGTGCTATTCCTTGGTGTCACAAATTCTATCACTGTTCAGCCAGTGGTTGCCGTTGAGCGGACAGTCTTCTACCGCGAAAGAGCCGCTGGCATGTACTCCCCTTTCCCTTATGCATTTGGCCAGGTGAATGAATGATCTGACACCCACTCCTGCTGCTTATGTCTTCCTGCATCAATTATCGGGAAGAAGGATACAGATTCGTTTCTCTTGTTTGTTTCTCAGGTGGTAATCGAGCTCCCATATGCGTTGGTTCAGTCTGTCATATATGGGGTCATAGTGTATGCAATGATCGGGTTCGAGTGGACTGCTGCCAAGTTCTTCTGGTACCTCTTTTTCATGTACTTCACACTGCTCTACTTCACCTTCTACGGCATGATGTGCGTCGGCCTCACGCCAAACTACAATATCGCCTCCATCGTCTCCACGGCATTCTACAACATCTGGAACCTCTTCTCGGGGTTCTTTATCACCCGACCAGTAAGTTTCCTTGGATTTATTGGCGTGGAGCCTGAACACTTTTTCCGTTGTTTCTTTCTTCTTTTCTTTACACAAATCATTCATGGTTCTGGGCTTGTGTACGTACGCGTATGAATGCAGAGAACGCCAATCTGGTGGAGATGGTACTGCTGGGTATGCCCCATGGCGTGGACGCTGTATGGGCTCATCGTTTCGCAGTACGGTGACATCACCGCACCCATGGAGGATGGCAGGCCAGTGAAGGTGTTCATTGAGGACTATTTTGACTTCAAGCACAGCTGGTTGGGGTGGGCGGCCGCTGTTGTCGTGGCTTTCAGCCTGTTCTTCGCCGCCTTGTTCGCCTTTGCCATCATGAAGATCAACTTCCAGAAAAGATGATGCTGGTACGAACCGGGGAGCTTGACCAACAGCTGCAGTACAGATGACGTTCCTTTGAAATCCCTATGATAAACAAATATATCGCTAAGCTAAATGGAATATCTCGTGTCATCCTAAAGATCAAGGGGTCCAGGAATAGCAAACATCTTGATCAAAAAAAAATGTCTACTCAGCAAATGGTATTTAAATTTGTCCAGTGATAGGTGACAATGGCATACCTCTCGTGCAATGAATTTATCCGGCGGTAGACCTCCTTAATTAGGTCTTCTTGCTAATTAGTCCAGCATGATCTATGCATAAACTAAATCAGTGACCATGTGGTGTTGTGACTACGGAGGAAAATGGATGAATTAAACTTAAGCGCGCTGCAGGGACGGGTTATAAATAGGAGAAGAATCAGATCTGGAGAGAGGATGGCCCAGTGAACATGCCGTCCTCCTCCTCCCACGGCAGGCTGATGGCTGATGAGCCTCCTCGCCGACAACCACACACGTATGTAGCACATGATGTCACTGGCCTAGTCCAGCCACAGCATGCATCCAGTCATCCACCGTCTGTGTCCACGAGGACGCCACCCTCACACAGGTCGAGGTAGGCGTCTTTCCTGGTGGTGGCCCTAGTTTGGGAGCCGGCGGATGAAGCCAAGGGATGAAGCGGCTTCGGACGTGGTCGGAGACGTCGGTGGCGTAGAAAGCCAAGGAGATGGCGGCGCGATGGCAGACACCAAGTGGGTAGGTGGGCATGATGGCATGCACTAGGCACGCCTCGGGGAGGACTCCCACGCGGGTCTCCAGTTGGCTCTGCATCGCCGCCGCCGCTCATGTATGCTCTGCCGCTACCACGACGATCAAAGGTCACCTGCAATTCAATGGCCGGTTCCACCCAGGACTAAAAGTTGCTGCTGACACCGGATTCTGGTTAATAAATCATTGTAATATGATTTACGAAGTAATCGGCTATTGGTCAGTAAGGGCAGAGATCTGTATGCTCGGCAGAGATCTGCATGAAAGCAACATGATTAGCGCAGTGGCCGAATTATTGTATTGATGATAATGAAAGAGAGCGAATGGAGTCTCTACTTGCATGTGTATGTACAAATGGTGCGATAATTATCTGGGTTAATCTGGTCAGTTAATTACTGGATTAGCATGCAAGGAAATTTAAAGAGCTAAGGCATCGGCTTACTCCCTCCGGTTTGGTAAAGAAAGTCGTTTTGGAAAAGGTTTGAGTCAAACATTAGAAATATAAATCATGAATAACATTTAAGTCGTTGAGTTTGGAAATGTGAAAATTATCTTATTATTATACTAAAAGGATCCTAGAGAATTAAAACCACTTCTCACCCAATATACCCACACCCGCCCCTCACAGAGGACCCATCTGTCGGGTTGTAGGACGTGGGAATACGTGGGAAAATATGGGAAAACAGTGTAAAATGTGAAACTTTTTTCACCTAAGACTCTACCCATACCCACGCGGACCCACCTGCTCATGATATACCCACATTTGTAACCACGTCTATAGACAATTATCCCATATTGCTAATAAACAATAGTTTGAAGAGTCTTTTCCATATAAATAAAGACCAAATATCTTAAAGATGATGTGCATCTACATTTGAGAATATATCTAAAGCTCTCTATACATAAGAGAGCGAATATAAAGTATTTTTAAAAACGCTTCGCACGACTGGTCTGTTTACCATGGTCCACTCAAGTGATATTGTTTAGTATAGATGTGTCATCAATAAACGTGCGTGCCGTACGTGCGTTCATGCTAGTATAAATAGATTACTCTTGAAATTTACTTTCATAAATGTATACACATATAACTTTTTAAGAAATATTTTTATAGAAAAGAGGAGTCAAAGTTGTGCTTTGGTGACCGTGTCGCTGTTCTGAACGACTTCTTTTACCAAATCGGAGGTAGTACCGGAATATAAAGGTGCATGCAGGAAAAAGAGGGTAGTATGTGCATGTCAAATGTAAGTGGACTAAATCAGCCGATGAGGTGTTGGAGTAGGCTTCGTGTGATTGGCCGGCAAGAAAAGAGTATGTAAAAAAAGGGAGATGCCAGCACGTGCATGCAAAGGTGATTAGAGGAAACAGAGGAAGGCCATACTACGTAGAAAAGGAGAGGTCCATATTAATCGCGCATGTTGATGGTCTTGTCAATGACTGATCGGCAATTCGGAAGGGAGATTAATCGAGGAGGATTCTACATAAAGGAAATTAGAATCTATATATCTTAATATTAGCTTGTTTAGATATTTCTTCTTTACCAAGTTTGTGTCCTGACCGGCTAGCTAGGAGTCATTAGTCTTGTTTATAAATATGTACTCCCATCCATTGTAAAATCTGATTTTATCCCTCCATCAATCAAAACAATTACTTTCTCAAGTACCTTTACTTTTCCGTACCGGTGACTTTGCCTTAGCTGCAGTAGATTTTCTCTTTCTCTCGACAAATCCTTCCATCCAAGTAGGGCTACATCGCTTGACCTCCGGCTTGCTGGTAATAAGTTCTTTTGTCAACTTTTACTTAGTGCTCTCTAGGTTTTAACTACCGGACATATCACTGTGGTTCCCTCTATATATCTCTCCTAAGAGTTATCGAGTAAATTAAGTCTTTGATCTAGTTTATTCACTAATTTATGGAACGTACAACAAACTCGATCAAGATTTGTCGTTGTAGGCTTCTCTGGTTTGTTTTTGTTTGTTCACAGTTATCGATAATTGCTAATCCTTGATAGATTATTTATTTATTTATGCTGATTTTTAGCTTTTATCACAATTTATCCTGTCTATTTATAATCTGTTTATCGGCTTAAAGCTTTTAAGCACATAGCCGATCTAAACTTGGATTTAGACTTTAAACTACAGATGGCTCATAGACATCAATTCACTTCCAATTCTACAGCTACAAGAATGGTTATGTATCAGTATCCAGAATATCTAAATGATAAATCAAATTTCCCAACTCAATTGGATTGGCCATTCAGAACAATTAGTTCAGAATCTGACTGCAAGTACATATAAGAGATGATAAGTTTCTTACAGGTATGACCCTTGTTTGCAATAACTTCGAACGACGATTGCTTACAGGTATGTCCATTGAGCTTAAGAAATTATTGAGGAAAGGAACAGACTGTGACTTTGTAGACTGTAGTACTAATATCCCTTGCGTCAGGATAACTAATGGAATGCACATCATCAAAAGGTAATTATTTATCAATTACAAATTCCACTTGCAAAATATGCACTGTGTTGACGACCAAAATTGGCACGGCTGTGCAAACCGGTCTGACCGTTGTGAACAAACCGGTCAGACCGGTTTAGTAAACATTGTCAAAATACAAATTGGACTTCACCATTGCGTAGCTCTCGTCGATACGATCAAGATGCATATGTGGAACGCCTATTTTGGACTCCGGATGAGAGAGTTATGATTTCGGGAAGATTCTGCACCTGGGAAAACCGGTCAGACCGGTTTCCCAAACCGGTCTGACCGGTTTGGATCTGAATTTGAGCAGGTTTAGGACTCTGAGTTTTATACCATATTGTAACCGACTCAACGGGGTAAGACCATCGCACCCTATAAATATAAAGGGCCAAGGCCGATTGAGCATCATCCAATCGATCAAATACATTTATCTTTCTACGTTTCGCATTACTTTTATCTCCAAACCCTAGCTCTTCCAACCCTCATATCTGCTGTTCTTCTCTCGTCTCGACGACGTTTGAGGACGTTCTAGGTGGCCTGCCGACCCTAGAACAACCCTATACTATCAAGCTCCGACGGGGTCCCTCCCGAGCTCGAGATTTTAGGAATTTCGCCGTCGCCCCGTCAAAAGCGGTCTGACTTGCCGGTTACCCTGCCTACAACTGCCATCAACCGCTATAAATTGGACAGCCCCAGCCCTCATTCAACACACTACTCAAGCCAAAGAGCTCTTCCACTTCATTTCTTTCTAGTAGAGTTAGGATAGTTTAGTTGGGAGTTAGAGTCGAGTCGAGCTGTGCCTCGGAGGTTCCGGAGTCGTCTTCAGAAGCTCTGGTATTAGCTCTTGTATCTTTTACTTTATCTTTTGTATGACATTCAAGTTATCAATATAGTATTTGCTTTATTCTACTTGTGCCTTATATAGTTGCTTCTACTTTAGTCTAGTTGCTTCTATATCGTGTTTAGACCAATGTTGCAAATACCAGGCTATAGAATTTAGCGGAGTACATCTAAAAAAGCTATAGGGGCTATAGCGCAGCTATAGCGGAAGCTATAACATTTAGCGGTATGTGAAAAACTATCAAAATTTAGCCCTAAATATTACCAATTTTATGATTTCCAGCTCATGGCCCTGTTTAGTTCCCGGTCACGTCATCAAACTTCTAAAAGTTCTCTCTCCAAACTTCACTATTCACCTATCACATCAAATCTCTCTCATGCATGGAGTACTAAACGTGGGTAAATAAAAAAAACGAGTTACATGGTTTTGATGTACACGATGAGACGAATCTTTTAAGCCTAGTTAGGTCATGGTAGGACAATGTTTACCACAAACAAACGAAAAGTGCTACAGTGTCCGATGTGACTTTTTCACTTCACTTTTTACCTTTTTCCAGGAACTAAACAGCCCCCCATATTTCATAAATACATGCAAACACTAGTGAATACATAAGGAAATGAGCTCCAATTCACAAGAATATCATAAATCATACCATGCTGTTCATAAATCACAAGTATATAAGTTCATAAGTCAAACATAGCGGTGTTAGCGGAGCTAAGCTATTGAATTTAGCGGGGCTATTTCATGATATAGTGGAGTTAGCATCATTAGCGGTAATATATGCAATATCGTAGCGGCATGTGTCTCAAAAAGCTATAGCGAAGCTATAGCGGAGCTATAGAGGGCTATTTGCAACCTTGGTTTAGACTGCAGCACCACCCGTTACTTTGGAGCAAATTAATCGCTTATTGGTTAATGGCCAAAGACAAATGATTGTTACTATCCAAAACATGATTGATAATTCATTAGGAAAACAACCTTTGGCCAAGCTCCTAAGTTTGATGTTGCTAACCATCGGCAGCACACATACCTCAATTTGGTATGCCGATGAATTATTTTGAAGGTCAAAAGTCTCCAGAACAATACATCATAGACAATGCGGTCAGACCGGTTGCACAAACCGGTCAGACCGGTTCTGGGGGACCGGCTTCAGCCAGTCTAACCGGTTCTGGTGATTTAGTTGCTTATCGATCGTCTCCTGAACCAATTACTAGTGTACCTCCTGTTTAGGCTTATCTTAGCCGAACAAATGTATTTGCTGGTAATTATGTTCCTCCATATGCAACTATACATTATCCTATGCCTCCCCATAATTCAGGTTATTCATACGGTGCAGTGCCAAATAATATTTACTTGCAGCAACCACCGTATGTACAACCGAATCAGGTACCACATCATGCGCCGAATAGTATTAACCCTAAGGTACAAAAGAAAAATGATGCTTATTACAATCAGATGCTTGAAAAATATAAAAAGGATTTGGCTATTATGTTTAAAGAAACTTTCGGCGCAGAGCTTAAAGATAAAACTCTAGTATGTAAAAAAGCATATCCTGAGAGTTTTGATACTATAGCATATCCTCACAATTTTAAGGTACCAGAATTTATTAAATTCACTAGGGAGGATAGTAGAACTACATGGGAGCATGTTAGCAAATTTAATGCACAAATGGGTATTCATGGTAATCTTGATCATTTAAAAATCTAAATGTTCCCTTTGTCATTATCTGGTACTGCTTTCTCATGGTTTTCAGCATTATCCCCTAATTCTATTCATACATGGTCTCAATTAGAGAAAAAAATTCATGAACACTTTTACAATAGTGACAATGAATTGAGACTTTCTCACTTAACATCGGTTAGGCAAAAAAGTGATCAGCCTGTTTCTGAATATATTAGAAGATTTAGAGATACAAAAAAACGATGTTATAGTTTGGTTATTTCTGAAAAGGATCTTGCTGAATTGTGTCTCAATGGTTTGAGATCTCATATTAAAGAAAAATTAGAAGGCTATGAGTTTCTAACCATTAATCAAGTGTTGCAAAGAGCTTTGGCTCAAGAAAGCCGAAGTAAGGATTCTAAACCTAAACCCGATCGTTTTGGTGTGCATGTTATCAATTATGATTTAGACGATGAGGGTAAAGAGGTTTATGTTGAATTTGTATGGTCATCTAAAGATGAGCTAAGCACTTGTTCTTCTCTCAAGCCGATTCATAAACATCGGCACGAAGAAGTCAAATTTACTTTTGATGTATCTAAGTGCGATAGAATCTTTGATGAGCTTGCAAAGGCTGGGAAACTGAAGTTTTCTCATATTATACCGCCGAATTCATTCGAATGGTGAGTTAAAACGGCGAGCTTATTGCAAGTTCCATAATACTTATTCTCATGCCACCAATGATTTCAATGTTTTTCGTAGGAAAATACAATCGGCAATAAATCAAGGACGATTGCTGATTAATGTAATGCAGATTGATGAAAACCCTTTTCCTGTGCACACACTTGAATTGGTGAATCCAAAAGTGTTGATTCGGCCGCATCAAGATGAAAAAGCTAAAGGGAAAAACTTGATAATTGGTGTGGAAAGGCCTACGAGTTCAAAGGTGCCATCAGAAAAGACCACTCGGTTCAAGTTGAAGACTCAAACACTCGAGGGGCAAGATAGGAGCAAAGACACTGGATCTGCACAAACCGGTCTAACCGGTTATAGAACCGGTCTGACCGGTCAGCATGGGAACTTCAAAAACAAAGTAAGGCCAAGCTTTGAAGAGCTCCTAGCCAAGTATAAAAAGAAAGGGGATACTCAGAAACGAAAGAAGCTTCAGAACAAAGTCAACGATGTAAAGCCATCACTAGGATATCAGAAGCAGTCAATGTGTAAACAAGAAACATTGGAGCAGCTTGCAAAAGTGGTACCAGCAAGATCATCAACAATCAAGCAGGTATGGAAGCCAAAACAAGTTGTTTCATCATCAACTTGAATTAGGGCAAGGTATGGCCGATAATATGTTTATCGCCCTTAGAGCTAATATATGGCCGGTGTATTGTTCATCATCGTCCTTAGATAATTTTGGTCCAGAAGGATTTTTTTTGGCACGCAAGCTTTACCAAAAAACAGGGGGGCATATGTTGACGACCAAAATTGGCACGGCTCTGCAAACCTGTCTGACCGGTGTGCACAAACCGGTCAGACCAGTTTAGTAAACATTGTCAAAATACAAATTGGACTTCACCATTGCGTAGCTCTCATCGAGACGATCAAGATACATATATGGAACGCCTATTTTGGATTCCGGATGAGAGAGTTATGACTTCAGGAAAATTCCGCACCTAGGAAAACCGGTCAGACCGGTTTGGAAACCGGTCTGACCGGTTTGGATCTGAATTTGAGTAGGTTTAGGACTCTGAGTTTTATACCATATTGTAACCGACTCAACAGGGTAAGACCATCCCATCCTATTAATATAAAGGGCCAAGGCTGATTGAGCATCATCCAATCGATCAAATACATTTATCTTTCTATGTTTCGCATTACTTTTATCTCCAAACCCTAGCTCTTCCAACCCTCGTATCTGCTATTCTTCTCTCGTCTCGACGACGTTTGAGGATGTTCTAGGTGGCCTGCCAACCCTAGAACAACCCTAGACTGTCAAGCTCCGACGGGGTCCCTCCCGAGCTCGAGATTTTAGGTTTTCGCCATCGCCCCGTCAAAAGCGGTCTAACCGGTCTCGTAAACCGATCTGACCGGTCTCGTTCAAGGCAGCGGTGATTGTGTTGGCACGATCTCGTGTCAACACACTGCATCCAAAGCTTATCACTTCTTTCATTGTTATTCTTTTTCTGCAGGAGCAACTACAGTTCACAGAATGGAGATCACTCCCTACCATGATGGATTCCATTTTATTCACATACACCTTTTATGTACCTATGCAATATAAGAAGAAGGATCAACTTCAATCTTTTGTAGACAAAAAACATTATATTCATTTCATATTAAATTAAAAAAGAGTTTCTATGCAAGGTTCTGTTGACACAAAAGTGCGACGACACACTCGAGATCGCGCAAACATGCAGCAAGGCCGTCACCACGGCCAACACCCGAAGCCCCTCGAGCAAAACCGGTCAGATCGGTTCCTGAAGCCGATCAGACCGGTTCCAGACAGGAACTCGCGAAGGCCTAGAAACTCAAGCTCGGGAGGGACCCCGTCGGAGCTCAAGCAATCTAGAGTTGCTCTAGGGTCGGCAGGCCACCTAGAACGCCTCTGAACGTCACGGAGATGAGCAAAGAACAGCAAATAGGGGTTGGAAAAGATTTAGGGTTTGGAGATAAAAAGTAAAGGGTAAAATATGATTGATTCGATTGGAATTCCTCTCAATCGGCCTTAGCCTTCATATATATAGGCCGGGGAAGTCGTACCTCTTCAGATTCGGTTACAATACGGGATAAAACCCGGAATCCTAATCCTACTCGAATTACAGAACTAAACCGGTCTGACCGGTTCGACAAACCGGTCAGACCGGTTTCCCTCGGCGGCTGCCAAATTTGATCATCAACACATGCCCCCCTGTCTTTTTAGTGAGCTTGCAAACTAAAAAGCATGATATAGACAATTACAACTTTAGTAGCTAAAAAATATACTAAGGGCGATACTAAATTTATCGGCCATTGATCTTCATGCATCTTGCCATACACTTGGGTAATATTTCTTCAAGTATCTTCCGTTGATGGCTTTAGGCAAACGATCTCCTTGCAATGTTTCCAACATATAAGAATTCCCAAATATGACTTTGACAACCTTATATGGACCTTCCCGACTTGGTGACCATTTACCGAACTTGTTGCTTTTTGTTCCAATAGGCAATATTGTCTTCCAAACAAGTTCTCCAATCTGAAAATATTTCCCTCGCACTTTCTTATTGTAAGCTCTAGCAACCCGAAGCTTGTCTTTTTCAATCTCCTTCAAAGCCTTCAATAGTTTGTCAGTCACTTCGTCAACGTTGTCCATCATTAAATTGAGATAATCAACGGCATTGAGGTCATTTTGTTTAGCCAACCTATAAGCGTCCAGATTCACCTCAACAGGTAAAACGGCCTCTTGACCATACACAAGCTCAAAAGGAGTGACTTTAGTAGCACCATGTCTAGATATACGATGAGCCAATAATGCTTCGGATAATACTTCATGCCATCTCTTAGGATTTTCTTCTATCTTTTTCTTAATCAATTTGATCAAGATTTTATTACTTGACTCGGCTTGACCATTAGCCTGAGCGTAATATGGAGATGAATTGAGGAATTTAATTCTATAAGATTCGACAAACTCACGTACCTCTTTAGACATAAACGAAGTACCTTGATCCGTTGTTAAAGTTTGAGGGATACCGAATCTATGAATAATATTTTATGTAATAAACACAATTACCTCTCTATGTGTCATATTCTTCAAAGGAATCGCTTCAGTCCACTTAGTAAAATAATCCGTAGCAACCAACACGAAACGATGCCTTTTTGACGATGGAGGATTAATTTGCCCAATAAAATTCAATCCCCAACCTCGGAATGGCCATGGCTTGATAATAGTGTGGGATATGGGTACCCTAGGGCCCATCATAGAGGGCGACGATGGCCGGCCCAAAGAAGACCGAGTCCTAGTAGACTACTACTAGGACTCCCCCTATTGTAAATAGTCCCATATGGAAAATACTCATACTGTAACCCTGCCTCCTGGATATATAAAGGAGGGCAGGGGTCCCTAAATAGGGGCATCCAATCATGGCGGAAATCATCGGAGATCATCCGAATACAGCAATACAAATACCACCACCGACACAGGACGTAGGGTATTATACCTCCGGGTAGCCCGAACCTGTCTAAATCAGTGCCTCCTGTGTACCATCAAGTCACTAGTTCATCAATCGCCCCCCTACAAATCAACCACTCAGGTACCCCCAGGTGGATTGCCGGTCCTAAGGTCCGACAGTTGGCGCGCCAGGTAAGGGTAGATCGGTGAGCTTTTTCGATTCGAAGCAAATTCAATGAAACAACAACTGGTACCATATAGAAGGGGCCATAAACTGGAGAGTCTTAACTGGAAGGGACACCAAAGGACTCTGCCCTTCCATCTCTTGGATAGGTGGAAGGCGAAGAAGGCCCCCTTCCGGGGGGGCCGAGCCATCAGTGAGATACCACTCTGGAAGAGCTCGGCTCGATGGCAGATCAATCTTGCGTTCTTCCCCGCATGCATGGAGGCGCGCCCTGAAGAAATCTCAGATCTGATCTAAGAACCCGCCCAACCCACCCAATTTCGGAACTACGAAGCCGAGTTTGAAGCATCCAATTTCATCTACGAAGTCGACGGCGCTGCACACGAGACGGTTCAAGCTCTCTCTCGACGAGTCGGCATCTGTGCGGAACGAAGGCCAAGGCAGATGTACTGCGGGAGAGCTGAGGACCAACAAAAAGAGAAGATTCATACACGTGGAACAAAACACGCTGCATGCAGCTGTGTAGTACCCATGCGGTCATCAAGCCAATCATCAAGCCAATCATGGAGACATGCATGCGTGTTACATCAAATAGATGCAAACTACGCATGTGATCAAAAGCCATAAACAAGTCGTTCACGCATCAACCTGGGTCAACGACAAGTCTGGAGACTCTGTTCAATCACAAAGAAATTGGAGATAAGGCACACCAGATCGAGAACTAGACACCGATAAAATCCGACTAGTCGGCTTCATCGACAACTATCTCATTGAGGCGGCGACCACTTCGACTACGAAGCTAATCAAGCTAAGTATTTTATTTTATTTTATTCGTACGACAAAAACAGATCGCTATGTGCATATCTTTTTCTCCACGTCTATGAGACAACCGCCGACCTGCATTATTTAATTTACGGCAGCCATGTGCTCGCCCCTAACCAAACTGCTCATTTTATGCAAGCAAACTAACACGACAAGTCCGACTCACTGTATCCAAAATCTAAACACGCGCGAAAGTACTCGGCCGGGACCCTGCCTACGACTAAGCCTCCATGCAGAGCATCGTAGCATGTAGGAGTGCTGCCTCCATGAGAGCTCCAGCCAGTTCTTCACCCGAGTCCCTAGCTAGTGCTGCCTCCATGAGAGCTCCAACCAGTTCTTCGCCCGAGTCCCTAGCGCTTGTCATGATCACGGTGAAGTGATAGGGGTTGATAAAATCGATCCAAAATAACACATGCTAAAAGCATAAGTAAAGTCAAGTACTTATTACAAATAAGTTAACTATCGATTCTCCAAAATACTACATGTTTTTCTTCCTCTCTCTCACAGGTACAACAGCGTTTCCTCGCTTCGCTTGGCCGACCTCGCATACTCGGGGACTGGCGCGGGCGACAACTCGGCGTTTCCTTCCGTCGCGCGGCCGACCTCGCATGCTCGAGGGCTGGCGCGCGGCGACTCGGCGTTACCGGGCTACAAATAGGCCGGGCAAGAACAACTTAACCGAGCTATGGCTCTAACCTGTTGCTCTTGCCCGGACGATTCGACGCTCCTCCAGTCGCCTGGCCGACCTCGCAAGCTCCGGGGCTGGCGTGGGCGACAACTCGACGTGTCTTCACGTCGCTCAGCCGACCTCGCAGGCTCGGGGGCTGGCGCGCGCGGCAACTCGGTGTTACCGGGCTATAAATAGGCTAGGCAAGAACAACTTAATTGAGCTATGGCTATAACATGTTGCTCTTGCCCGGACGACTCGACGCTCCTCCAGTCGCCTGGCCGACCTCGCAAGCTCCGGGGCTGGCGTGGGCGACAACTCGACGTGTCTTCACGTCGCTCAGCCGACCTCGCAGGCTCGGGGGCTGGCGCGCGCGGC
>OAMR01000276.1:1518388-1529603 GCA_900205405.1 Echinochloa crus-galli | reverse complement strand
GCCCGGCTGGTTCGTTTGCTCCATCAATTACAGCAAGTAATTCAACCGATTTTCCATCGGCTTTAATGTAGCAGGAACAAAACCATCCTTAGTGCAACTGATAAGCTCATAGTCAGTCAAATCCATACCCGACAAACACTTGATGTTTTCATTAGCACTAATAGAATCGGAATCGGCCTTTGCAACAAAGGAAGAAGTGTCACCATTCACAACTTCAACTTCATCGCCGATCCACTGAATAAGGCATTGATGCAAGGTAGATGGTACGCATTGATTTGCATGAATCCAATCACGACCAAGAATTAAACTAAAGTTACCTTGCACCTCTGAGACGAAGAAGGCCGTAGCAATAGTCTTGCTCCCGACGGTCAACTCCATAGAAGCCACTCCCTTGGCGCCAATGGGATAGTATACCTCGTTTCCGCATCAATGAGCCGTCGGCTTATAAGCAATCACATACTCCTTAGCATCAATCTCTTGGGTCAAAACAGCTCCAATAACTCTCTCTTCAGCTGCTACATAAAGTCTGAACGGAACCCCTCTCTTAGGCGCCCTAAGCACCGGCGGCGAAGACAAATATTCTTTGATTTTCTCAAAAGCTTCTTGCTGTTTTGCCCCCCAAGTGAAATCGGCTTCCTTCTTTAACCGAAGTAAATGAGCGCAAGAATCACCTAAATCGGAGTTAAAACGGAGAAGTTATGGCTTTTCTAAGGTTCAGGGACCTGCTGGCAAGTTTTAAAAGTTCCAGGGGCTTATTTGCAAAAACTCAGGGGCTAAAACATAATTACGCATTAAAACCCGAGGTCTAACGCGCAAATATGCCAGCTCTGGGCGGCGGGTCCTATTTTGAAAAAGAACGGGGGCCTAAACGAACAGAACAGGACCTACTGGTAAATATATTTGAACTAAGCTGGAACGCGGGTTGATTAATCAAAACTTCGGGGGCTCTTTTGCACAGTTGCCGGCGCTGACCGGTACTCTCCATGTTTGACTTGGTGCTTGGGGCGCTGGGCGTCGTTGGATCCAGATCGGACGGTGCAAAACAAATCGGGGCAAGGGGTCGGCCGGCCGGCGGTGGTCTGTGGCGGCGCCGCTCGGTCGGCGGCGGCGCTTCGCCGGAGCGAGCTCGATCTCGAGCTACCGAGCTCGGTTTGCGACGTGGGGAGGCTCTATGGACTCAGGGCGAGACGGCGAGCCCACCCGTGGTGAACAAGACGAAGTTTGAGGCGGTCTAGGGGGTGCACGGCGGTGGCCGGCGGGCGGCCAGCTCCGGCGAGGGTCGGAGCGGGGTTACGGGGCTTGGTTTGGGGCGCGATTGTGTGCAATAAGATCAGGGGTTCAAGCCGAGTCTACCTGAGTGGAGCAATCGCACGGAGAAGCGGTGGTGCGGCGTGACGACGACGAGCGGCGGTCGGTGTTTCGTCGGAGTGCGCGGGCGGAGGTGCTCCGGGCCGCGGTTGGCGAAGAGGAACAGCGGCGAAGCATCGCCTTGGAGTGGAGGTTCTCGGGGCGGCCTCGGATGTGATCGGCGTTGACCACGGTAGCTGTCCGGCCGGCAATGGCGGCGGAGAGGGGCGGCGGTACTGTGCAGAGAGGGAAAAAGGCGGAGCAGCTCGGGATTGGCCTGGCGAAGGATGGGTGAGGCTTCGGGGTGCGGGGGCTTGCTTTTATAGGGCCCCGGGGGTCCCTAGGGCGTCGGGGAGGTGCGTGATGCGCACGCCGAGGTGCGGCGGCCGTCGGTGATCTCTTTCCAAGGAAGGAGACGCCTTCCATTCGGAGAAGCGTGGCTCGGATGGAAATGGGAGGGCGAGGAACCTTCCACGAAGCTTCGGCAGGGCCCACCGGTGCGCGGGGTGGCTTGACCGGCGGCGCTTTCCTACTGCGCCATGGGAGCAAGAAAGGAAGGCGAGAGGTGGGAGATGACAAGCGGGACCCGCTGTCAGTGAGAGGGAGAGGCGGGGGCGGCTCAAGTCGGGCCCGTTCTGGGCTGTTTTGGCGTGGGCCGAGCGGTCGGCCGCGGGAATGGGAGTGGGGATGCGGTGCTGGGCTGGGGAAAAAGTCAGAGGGGCGAGGACGGACCGGGGCGAGAGTTCAAGGGGTGGAAGTGGACTTCGACTGGAGAGAGGGGTTGCTGCTGGGCCGCGCGCGGGAAGCGGCTGGTGGGCCGAGGCGGGCTGGGCCAGGTGCGGCTAGAAGGGCTAACCTTGATTGAGTGTGCTTGTAATGTCTGTTATTATGCCTTTGTTTGATTCGCTTCTTTGTAATGATTGGGTAGTTGGCTCCTTTCCCTTTTCCCTATACACCCTTGTTGTTCTTGCTATCTTCTCAACGTAAAGGAGGCTGAAGTCAATCCCCGCGCTGGAGGAAGAAAACTGAAGATTGAAGGTGGAGACCCCGCAACTACATCAACAAGGAAGATGAAGAAGTCTCATGATCCAACTTCGAAAGATCTCTCTCTACAATCTCATTGTTTCTCCTCCTTGTTCCTCTTCTCTCTTCGAATCTCGGGACGAGATTCAGTTTAAGGGGGGTAGTTTGTCACACCCCAAATTTTTGGATTTTGGATGTGATTTAATAGAATAATTAATACAATATTTTTTCTCAATTTTCTAAAATTTTCCAAGCTTTATAATAATTTTACTGGGAATTTAGTACAAGAAAAATGCTATTTTCTAAATTAAATTAAAAACAATATAGGTTTAATGTTGTATGTTGCATTCATGCCGGCTGCATGGTGTTTTGATTGTGTGTGTGGTTCAAATAAGAATTAAATCTTAGTTTAAATTCGAATTTGAATTGCCTTGTTTGGAGCCCTAGAAAAGTTCTTTGACCCGAGTTCGATTTCGCTCCCTGACTCTTCCTTAGGCTGCTCTTGCCCCTTTTTTTTCTCTCTCCCTTCTAGCCGCACCTGGCCAGCCGCCGACCAGATTGGCCTCGTTCCTTCATCAAGCAGTTCGACACGCGCCTGAACGTTGCTCGGGGGCTTGTGGGATATGGGTACCCTAGGGCCCATCATAGAGGGCGACGATGGCCGGCCCAAAGAAGACCGAGTCCTAGTAGACTAATACTAGGACTCCCCCTATTGTAAATAGTCCCATATGGAAAATACTCATACTGTGTTGGCGGTCGTTACAACCCAATTTCGACCACCAATACTCGGGAATAAATGAGGCTTTATGCAACACTCCATGTACTTAGGTTTTATTTCTAATGGAGTTCCACGAGTTTTGGTGAGTGTCGCTTGTGCAGGTACAGCATGGCCAAATGCGTGCTATAGAGGTCGAAAATGCCGGATTCGGCCGAACGACTCCGTTCGGCCGATTACCCCCCTTAGCCGTGCAAGCCACCGGGAGCCATCCACATCACCGACAACCGAGCAGTGACGGGGCAGGACACGTGGATCACCACCACGCCACTCTGCGCCGGCTCAGCCTGTACCCAGAAGATCGGCAACCCGAATCCAACCCGACGAAGCCCACGAGTCCACCGGCGGCCCGCCAACTCATCTCAGACCTCCGCTATGTCACCTCGGGCCAGAACATCACGAAAACCAAGTACCAGAACCAAGCCCAGGAGGTCCAGAAGCTAAGGCGGTGCAGCAGGGACTGGACCGGGCCTCCGGCCCAGTTCGGCCGAAGCAACAAATTCGGCCGAACCGACCCCAGCTGGGAACGGCCTCCCAGGAGCAAATCCAGGCCGTAGGAGCAAATGGCGGTGGATCCTCCGGTTCGGCCGAATCGGGGAGTTCGGCCGAACCGGGATCTTCGCCCGAATCAGCCCGAAGATGCTCCCAGTTGCTTGGCCGCTGCTCAACCTCCACCGTCCTTGCTTCCCTATAAATTGAAGGCCCCAGCACCTGAAAATCAACACACAACCAAGGAGAAGGAGTAGAGAGTAGGCGTTGCGAAGTTCCGCCACTCATATCAGTAGAATAGGGAGAGAGGAGAGGTGAGCGTTCCGGATGTCACACCCGGATTTATATAAAATCCCAAGTGCTGCTATATGTGTGCCCAGGATGTCCACAGAACACATATAGCCAACAAATATGATAAACAGAGTACATATGCTTGAAATAAAATAATTTAAATCAGAGTTAGCACATACACAGCGGAAGTCTAAGAAGGGGAGTGGGGATGCGGTGCTGGGCCGGGGAAAAAGTCAGAGGGGCGAGGACGGACCGTGCCGAAAGTTCAGGGGGTGGAAGTGGACTTCGTCTGGAGAGAAGGGGTTGCTGCTGGGCCGCGCGCGGGAAGCGACTGGTGGGCCGAGGCGGGCTGGGCCAGGTGCGGCTAGAAGGGAGAAAAAAAGGGGCAAGAGCAGCCTAAGGATGAGTTCAGGGAGCGAAATCGAACTCGGGTCAAAAGAACTTTTCTAGGGCTCCAAACAAGGCAATTCAAATTCGAATTTAAACTAGTTTTCCTGTTGTCGTCATCCACCTCATCCATTCCATTTCATCCACTTCATCCACTCCATTCCATCCAATTTATCTACCTAGGACAACGTAGTTTAGATTCAGACCACTTCTCGTTCTCCGTGGAAATCGATACCTGGAATACTCCCGGTGAAAGCTACATCAGTATCCGTCCGCTTGCGGATTTATCTGTAGGCCGTAAGGAGTGCCAACATACTGTAACCCTGCCTCCTGGATATATAAAGGAGGGCAGGGGTCCCTAGATAGGGGCATCCAATCATGGCGGAAATCATCGGAGATCATCCGAATACAGCAATACAAATACCACCACCGACACAGGACGTAGGGTATTATACCTCCGGGTAGCCCGAACCTGTCTAAATCAGTGCCTACTGTGTACCATCCAGTCACCAGTTCATCAATCGCCCCGCCTACAAATCAACCACTCGGGTACCCCCAGGTGGATTGCCGGTCCTAAGGTCCGACAATTCCATTAAGCCATTACGTCATTGAAATAGGCACATAAATATTTAAAATGTCAGAATCCTTTCAAATAGTATGTACAATGAGATAAAAGTGCCCATACTAGAACAATGTCTTTGAAATATCAAAATCAAAACATTGGATAGATTGACATCATTGTATTCTTGGTTGATTTCAGCATGCACATTTCATGTCTCTAAGCAACTCTGGACTGATCCGAGTTCAAACACTTCAAAAGTACGTCTTCAGCGGTTCGACGATAAAGCTTGTCATTTAGCAAAATATATTTGAATGATATTCGCCGAATATTTCTTTTTGCACCACGACCAGGATCCTTCAAATAAGAAATAATGGGAATCCTCCAGTCCTATCTTCGAACTTGGGACGATTACCACCATCCAAAACGTTTTTGCCGCTGTCAGGAGACGAAGCGGTCAGACCGGTTCTGGCGGTCAGACCGGTTTGAGAAACCGGTTGGACCGGTTCGTCCAGAACCTGAACCTCGGCTTTTGATTGCATCGGTTTTTGGAGATAGAATTATTTCTTTGCAACCATATAACCAAATGCTTTCTGAGCCAAAGTATTAGCCTTGCCATTTTCCTGTCTTGGAATATGTTTGATAATAAATTCATCAAAAGAAGCAATGATATCAAGGCATCTATCAAGATATGCATTTAGTAAACCATTATAACATTGGCATACCTTAGATACTTGCTGTACCACCAAGAGAGAATCACCGAAAAATACCATAGATACTTGTTGTACCACCAAGAGAGAATCACCGAAAGCCTCAACATGCTTTATTCCCATATCTTGTAAAAATTCCAAGCCAAATAGAAGAGCCTCATATTCAACTTGATTATTTATTCGTTTTTCCTCCAGTTGGTTTGATAACTCAAAAACGGCACCACTTGGTGATATAAAAACAACACCGATTCCTTGCCCATCATTGCAAACCGATCCATCAAAGTATAATTTCCATGGTGTACAAGCAACATAGCCGATCACAAGTATCATCAATCCGATGTTCAACAATAAAATCAGCTACAATTTGGCCTTTCATAGATTTTAAAGGTTCACAAGCCAAATCATAGTCAACTAAAGCATAAGCCCATTTACAGATTCTACCACTTAAAATCGGTTTTTGCAACATATGTTTGATAACATCGGTTTGACATAACACGGGTTTGACATAACACGATGCAAGTGCTAGATAATAAATAATGCCTCAATTGAGTGCAAGCATTATATAATGATAAACATAACTTTTCAATGAAAGTATACCTTGTTTCGGCATCATGAGCCGTCAGCTTATATAGGCAATCACATACTCCTTAGCATCGATTTCTTGAGTCAAAACAGCTCCAATAACTCTTTCTTCAGCCACTACATAAAGTCTGAATGGAACCCCTCTCTTTGGCGCCCTAAGCACCGGCGGTGAAGATAAATATTCTTTGATCTTCTCAAAAGCTTCTTGCTGTTTTGCCCCCCAAGTGAAATCGGCCTCATTCTTTAACCGAAGTAAAGGAGTGAAAGCATCAACCTTTCCAGACAAGTTAATTATAAACCTTCTCAGAAAATTTACTTTGCCTAGAAATTTCTGTAAATCATGTTTGCAAATAGAAGCTTCGACTTTCTTCATAGCTTCAATTCTCTTGGGATCAACCTCTATGTCGTTTTCATGAATAATGAACCCAAGAAACTTCCCAGCCGAAACACCAAAAGCACATTTGAGTGGATTCATCTTCAAACCATACTGTCGCATCCTTTCGAGAGCAAGTCTTAAATCGGCTAAATGATGATCCAATCCATGCGATTTAACTACAATATCGTCAATGTATACTTCCACAATCACACCAAGCAAATCATGAAAGATTAAATTCATAGCCCTTTGATAAGTTGCGCCAGCATTCTTTAATCCAAAAGTCATAACCACCCATTCGAATAAACCAATAAATCCCGGACACTGAAAGGCCGTTTTGTGCATATCCTCTTCGGCCATAAATATTTGATTATATCCGGCATTACCATTAAGAGAGCTAACAACACGATGTCTGGATGCTTCATTAATCAAAACATCGGCTAAAGGCATAGGATATGAATCTCTCTGAGTAGCTTTATTGAGATCTCTAAAATCAACGCAAACTCTAAGTTTTCCTGAATCTTTCTTTTCAACGGGAACAATATTAGAAATCCACTCCACATAACGACAAGTCCGAATAAAACCAACATCTAGCAAACGATTAACTTCTTCTTTTATTCGGTCATAAATAGCGGGATTAAAACGTCTAGCCGATTGTTTAAAAGGTCTAAAACCGGCTTTTATTGGTAAACGATGCTCAACTAAATCACGACTAAAACCGGGCATCTCACGGTACTCCCAAGCAAAACAATCGCCATACTCTTTCAACAAATTTATTAATTCGGCTTTAAACTCAGCCGATAAATTTTTGTTTACAAAAGTTGGCCTAGGAATAGTACCATCACTAATATCTATTTTTTCTAAAGGGTCGGCTGATGTAAAACCTTGACCCAATTTATTCATATCACCCAGATCTTCAACAGCTTCAAACATATTACTTGTATTTGACCGATGATGATCAATTCGGTCTTGAAGCCACTGTTTCACCTTGAACCGGTCTGACCGGTTTCCAGAAGCGGTCTGACCGGTTTGCTTCGACGGCTTCTGTTCAGATCCAAACCGGTCTGACCGGTTCCTGGAAGGTTGGTCGCATGAGAAAAAGAAACCGGTTTGTCAGTGTTGATTTGTTTGCTCCATTAATTACAGCAAGTAATTCAACCGATTCTCCATCGTCTTTAATGTAGCAGGAACAAAGCCATCCTTGGTGCAACTTATAAGTTCGTAGTCGGTCAAATCCATGCCCGATAAACACTTAATGTTTTCATTCGCACTGCCGTTGCAACAAAGGAAGAAGTATCACCATGTACAACTTCAACTTCATCACCGATCCATTGAATAAGATATTGATGCAAGGTAGATGGTACGCATTGATTTGCATGAATCCAATCATGACCAAGAATTAAACTGAAGTTACCTTGCACTTCCGAGACGAAGAAAGCCGTAGCGGTAGTCTTGCTCCCAATGGTCAACTCCATAGAAGCCACACCCTTGGCGCCAATAGGATCACCGCCACCAACTCCACTGACCGTCATGTTCGTCTGTCTTGATAAGATCTTCGTCTTTCCCGCCGATCTTCTTGAAGAGGGAATACGGCATGAGATTTACAATAGCTCCACCATCAACCAACATCCGCGAGATCGACTTCCCATTGATATGACCCCTCATGTATAAAGCCTTAAGATGATTCTCCGATTCTTGTGGCTTCTGAAATATAGCATCACGAGGTCCTAGCTGAAGATGAGACACCTCCTCCTCCGGCACCACAAAAAAATCGGATGATAAATAAACAACATTAATTTCTATGTTGCCATGCTCTGGAGAAGCTTCAAAGTCAACCATCTCTTCATCTTCAGCCACTGGAGGGATTTCAGAAATAGCACCTCCATCCGAAATAGGAACGGATTGATCCACCGACTCTGGTTCCAGACCGGTCTGACCGGTTCCAGAAACCGGTCGAACCGCTTCTGCGGTGGACAAACCGGTCTGACCGGGTTCAGAAGCCAGTCTGACCGGTTGTGCTGCTGGTTGCACAACTGACTTGATCTGCCATATTTTCTTCTGAGGAATCATTGGTCTATATCTGTTGAATTGTTCATCCCTCAGCTTCTCAGCTTCCTGTTCCCTTTTTTCTTTGTTTCGCAAGCGCTGCAATTTTCTTTTCTGTGTATGAGTCAAACCAGAAGGACACCACCTTGGTTGGAATACCTTCTTTACAGCCTTGCTGCTGCTAGCCTCATGATCATTAGCCATGATCGGCTTTTTAATTGCCATAGGAGCCGAATTTACAATAACTATCGGCTCTTTACTCAAATCTTGCATAGCCACTGGAACCTCACCAATGTGAACAAACCCATCAGTCTTGGCTTTCTTTGGGTCTTCTGTAAGCTTTACTTCCTCCTTCTTTTCTTTGACACGGTATTCTTGCTAAGGAGGGACTCGTTGCTTCTGCTCAGATCGAAACTGGTCTGACCGGTTTGAGACCGGTCTGACCGCTTTGTCAACAGGCGCCTGACCTGATTGATATGAGCTCAATCGGTCATGTGCTGGAACCCTAGACCCTTTGCCCATGTAATCCTGAGGTGGCTGTGGCATAGGAAAGCACTGCATCCACACTCCTTGTTCCCATGTTGGATATTGAGAATTTGACGCCGGAGGTGCCCATGGCATAGTAGCATACATCTTCTGTGGTGGATAAACAGTAAGAACATCACCACGGCGCCTATTTCTCTCTGAATAACCATCTCCGCGCATTGGAGATCTTGGTCTCCTTTTTGCCGGCCGATCAACTTGAGCGGCCTTTGTGTACTTGTTCAGGAGCTGATTAAAGGTAGGTCCTTGCTTCAGAACTGTACCTCTGACTTTAGGCTCATTAACCTTCCAAGTACCCACTTCCGGGCGACTAGGCTTGAAGGTCCTAGGTCGGTCCTGGGGTAAACCGGTCAGAACGGTTTGGGAAACCGGTCTGACCAGTTTCGCCTGATCAGCGGACCGATTCTCTGTAGATGAACCTTCTTGCCCCCCGGGCCTTGATGTGTTAATTGTAATCTTCAGAGACTCTTTACCATCCAAAGCCTTTCCAAGCATCACTTTTCTGACCGGAATTGGATCATCAACCTTTTCCGGCCTTGGATCTCCAATTACCACATTCTTCCCCTTAGCTCCTTCGGCTTGTACCGGCCGAATCAGCACTTTGGTATTCAAATCAAGGGTATGAACAGGAAAAGGAGCTTTATCAACTTGCATTTCAGCTACTACCAATCGACCTTCATTAATAGCCGATTGTACTTGTCATCGAAAAGCATTGCAATCATTAGTAGCATGCGAAAAAGAATTATGCCACCTACAATATGCATGATTTTTCAATTGATCGGCTGGTGGAATTGCATGAGAAAGTTTAATGAAACCATTCTTAAGCATTTCATCAAAAATACGATCACACTTGGCAACATCAAAAGTAAATTTAATCTCTTCTCGCCGATTTTTCTGAACCGGCTTAAGTGAAGGACAAGAACCTAGTTTACCCTTTGATGGCCAAACAAATTCAGCAGCATAAACTTCATTATCCTCATCATCCAAACTATCAGAATCATTATCAACCATATGAACATTGGAGCGATGAGGCTTAACATTTTCTTTAGCATGTTTTAGCTTTAATTCTAGACTCATGACCTTCATTTGCAAGTGATTAATAGAAAGAAAATCAAAACCTTCTAATTTCTCTTTCAAATAAGATCGCAAGCCCGCAAAAGCTAAATCTACTAAATCTTTTTCAGAAATTGATAAATTAAAACATCTATTTTTTGTATCCCTAAATCTTCTGAAATAATCTATAACCGATTCCTCTCGGCTTTGTCTAATAGATGTTAAATCGGTCAATTTAGCTTCATTTTCTCCGCTAAAGAAGTGATTATGAAATTTACACTCCAATTGAGTCCAAGTTTGAATAGAATTAGGAGCCAGCGAAGAAAACCAGGAGAAAGCAGTTCCAGTCAAAGTTAATGAAAATAAACGAGTGCGCAATGGTTCATAAAAACTTGCTTCTCCTAAATGAAAAATATATTAACTAAGATGCTCCCAAGTAGTACGATTATCTTCACCATTGAATTTAACAAACTCAGGAACACGCCAATGTTGGCGGTCGTTACAACCCAAATCCGACCACCAATACTCGGGATAAAATGAGAGACTATGCAACATTCCTTGCACTTAGGTTTTATTTCTAATAAAGTTCCACGAGTTTTGGTGAGCGTCATGTTTGTAGGTACAATATCATGAAACACGTGCTATAGGGGTCGGAAATGACAGAAACGGCCGAACGACATGTTCGGCCGGTTATCCCCCTTAGCCGTACAGGCCACCGGGAGCCGTCCACATCAGCGCCAACCGAACGAACACATCATCCGCCATGTGGACGACCGCCAACTCCAAACCCGTGCCAAGTCATCCCGGGCCATGCCACATCACTCCGGGCCAAAACAACACGTGTCCAAGCAACCAGGAACCGGCCCAGGGGGTCCACCACACAGAGGCGGTGCTGGGGAGGCCGGCCACGGGCCAGGCCCAGTTCGGCCGAACTGGAGCCTTCGGCCGAACCGCCCCCAGCACCAGAACCGACTCCAGAGGGTGCATCTCAGCCCTTGGTGCAGAAGGCGGTGCATCCACTGGTTCGGCCGAACCAG
>OAMR01000276.1:1471791-1482089 GCA_900205405.1 Echinochloa crus-galli | reverse complement strand
GTTCACACAATGGTATTGAAATCCCCTTTGAACTACTCTGTCATATTCTTGCTGATATTCCTCAAGTAGTTCTTCAAACGATGTCGTATCACTAGGGTTTGACAAATCGGCCATGATAACCTGAATTTTCTTCCCCAGCGGAGTCGCCAAAATGTGTTGACGTCAACTTCGGGCCAACACACGAATCGCACTTGAACATGCGGCGCACAGAGGGGCTCCTTGCTGCTCCTCCACGCAGGTCGGTCAGACCGGTATTGGTAGCCGGTCAGACCGGTCTCGTCGGTGGCGCCCGGCGAGAGACCAACGAACGCCCGCCCGGGAGGGACCCCGTCGGGGCAGGCGCACCTTGGTTTGCCCTAGGCTCGGCAGGCCAGCTAGGACGTCCTCAGACATCACGGAGATGAAAGAAGAACAGCATTGTAGGGTTGGAAGAGAAGGGTAAATAGATAAAAGTAAAGACAAAACGATAAAAGGTAGATTTGATAGATTCCATTGGTTATATTTCTCAATCGGCCTTAGCCTTTATTATATAGGCCGGGGAAGTTTATTATATAGGCCGGGGAAGTCGTACCCCTTCTGAGTAGTTACAATATAGGATAAAACCTGAAATCCTAAACCTACTCGAATTACAGCCAGCCCTGCCAATTTTGGTCGTCAACACTAGCCTTTGAGGAATTAAGCTGGTGGGGTGGGGTACGGTGGTTCTTATTTCTACTGTCAAGTTAATAAGGCGACCGCGGTACATACGGAGTATATAGGAGCTAGTAGTAGATTATACGACGACGTATACATACCGTGCAGTGTACTGTATATACATGTTAACTAGGCTACTCGTCCTAGGTGTCTGACCTTGGAGAGAGTCGTTCATCCTGCAAGTCGGTCTTTGCAATTAGTATTCCCAAAAGCGCACGTTTCAATTTAAATGGATACATGGAGCATATACCATCAAATCAAATGGATACATATCACGCAGCACGAACTGCATGAGGCCACGCGTGCGCGGCTATAAATACTCAGGGAGAGCATGGTCGAGATCCAGCAATTCATCCTCCAGTCTTGCAGCATATATATAAATTATAGTATATATATATCCTACCTGCAAGCCGCACATTAGCAAATTCATGAACAGACGCACAAAGCAGCGGATTCCATCGAGGATTACTAGCTGCTAGTTGGGGGAGCACGCCAGAAAAACAAACACGGAACAAAGCAGCGGATGCTCACCGTGCCGTCGTCCTTGAGTAGGAAGTAGAGGGGCACGCCCCTGTCCTCCTCAGATCCATGGCCGCGCCATCCAAGAGGCATCATCATTCCTGCGGCCGCGATGTGGCCGCCGACGAGAGGAGGGGCGAGGCCACCCCGTTCTGAGATTTGCGTGAGGAAGGGGCAGTGCCGGATCTAGGCCCCCGCCGCCGTGATGGAAGGAACCAGCACCAGCAGTGCCGCCGATGCAGGCCCTCACCGTCGGGAAGCAGCTCAGGCAGCGGGATGGGATTAGGATGGCCGGCCAAGGGACCAGAGGGGTCCGCTTTGCCGGTGAAGGCCTGCAGCTGAACGCCAGGAAGTCCCCGGCGGGAGTAAGTAGGGGCGACTGGGTATGGAGCTCAGCCGTGCGGGAGGGAGCTCGGCCGGGCGGTGGTTGTACTCACCCCGCAAAACGAGTCGGCACAGCTTCGTCGATGGCGCCGGACCGGCAGACGACGCCGGCCAGGACGGCCATGGGAGATTGGGTTGAGCGACAATGGCGAATCGTCGGGTGGTGTGACGAATGAAAACCAGCGGTGGAGAGGGGAATGGATTAGACGAGAAAATCTCGGGGTTTCCTTTTCAGATGCAATCAATGGCGCCATTACCAGTAAATTACTGTTCACACAAGATAAGGAGTATTCGCGGTGGTATACGGGCAGTAATTGCTTCTGCATTAAAAACACAGCATTTACTCCATACGTTCCGGAAGGGGGAGGGGGTTGCGTATGTTTTTTCTGCTCACCGGCATGCAGCGGCGCCGCCGTGGGTGCTAAATAATATTCAGCACCCAGGGAGCCAAATAGTAGACCTATATATATATATACCTCTTCAGGTCTCAGTCTTTTGCAGCCAATAATAAGCCAAGCAAGCAATGGCCTCCAAAGGGCCGCACGCCGTTGCATCCCTGTTCCTGGTGGCCTGCACCACGATTCTCCTGCTCGCGGCGGCTTCTGCCCTTGCCCAGACGCCGCCGGCGCCGGGCAGCAGCCAGTGCCCTCTTGGTGCCCTTGTTGATCTACTCCAAACGATTCCAGTGGAGATTTCCTATAAGCGCATAGACTTAAGGGCGATGCTCTCCCGTATGAACGGGCTCGATGCCGCCAAGTGTGTCTGCGAAGACCGTTTTGGCGATACGACGACACCGCACGGCGCCACTTCGGTCGCCGAATATGTCTTCGGAATCGCCGGGATGAACTTTCCCAGGGGCTTCAGTTGCCCCATCGCCTAATACACGCATCGCGTGTGCATGATGCTGCTTGTGTACGTATACGTACGCAACACATACTTATATATACCCGTAGCCTATGTTGCGGCTTAAATAATAATATACGCAGTATAGTAGTCATTGTACTATTGTGTTAATTTGATGCCTACTATGTACTGTATGGATAATGGATCCATATGATGAATAAGTTGCAGTGTATATATATGCAATAGCTCAAGGGTTATACTACATACACTCCTCATATATACAATGAATATATAAGTTGCCGCTTACATGCGTGATATATATATATATATATATATATATATATATATATATATATATATATATATATATATATATATATATATATATATATATATATATATATATATATATATATATATATATATATATATATATATATATATATATATATATATATATATATATATATATATATATATATATATATATATATATATATATATATATATATATATATATATATATATATATATATATATATATATATATATATATATATATATATATATATATATATATATATATATATATATATATATATATATATATATATATATATATATATATATATATATATATATATATATATATATATATATATATATATATATATATATATATATATATATATATATATATATATATATATATATATATATATATATATATATATATATATATATATATATATATATATATATATATATATATATATATATATATATATATATATATATATATATATATATATATATATATATATATATATATATATATATATATATATATATATATATATATATATATATATATATATATATATATATATATATATATATATATATATATATATATATATATATATATATATATATATATATATATATATATATATATATATATATATATATATATATATATATATATATATATATATATATATATATATATATATATATATATATATATATATATATATATATATATATATATATATATATATATATATATATATATATATATATATATATATATATATATATATATATATATATATATATATATATATATATATATATATATATATATATATATATATATATATATATATATATATATATATATATATATATATATATATATATATATATATATATATATATATATATATATATATATATATATATATATATATATATATATATATATATATATATATATATATATATATATATATATATATATATATATATATATATATATATATATATATATATATATATATATATATATATATATATATATATATATATATATATATATATATATATATATATATATATATATATATATATATATATATATATATATATATATATATATATATATATATATATATATATATATATATATATATATATATATATATATATATATATATATATATATATATATATATATATATATATATATATATATATATATATATATATATATATATATATATATATATATATATATATATATATATATATATATATATATATATATATATATATATATATATATATATATATATATATATATATATATATATATATATATATATATATATATATATATATATATATATATATATATATATATATATATATATATATATATATATATATATATATATATATATATATATATATATATATATATATATATATATATATATATATATATATATATATATATATATATATATATATATATATATATATATATATATATATATATATATATATATATATATATATATATATATATATATATATATATATATATATATATATATATATATATATATATATATATATATATATATATATATATATATATATATATATATATATATATATATATATATATATATATATATATATATATATATATATATATATATATATATATATATATATATATATATATATATATATATATATATATATATATATATATATATATATATATATATATATATATATATATATATATATATATATATATATATATATATATATATATATATATATATATATATATATATATATATATATATATATATATATATATATATATATATATATATATATATATATATATATATATATATATATATATATATATATATATATATATATATATATATATATATATATATATATATATATATATATATATATATATATATATATATATATATATATATATATATATATATATATATATATATATATATATATATATATATATATATATATATATATATATATATATATATATATATATATATATATATATATATATATATATATATATATATATATATATATATATATATATATATATATATATATATATATATATATATATATATATATATATATATATATATATATATATATATATATATATATATATATATATATATATATATATATATATATATATATATATATATATATATATATATATATATATATATATATATATATATATATATATATATATATATATATATATATATATATATATATATATATATATATATATATATATATATATATATATATATATATATATATAAGTATATATATATATATATATATATATATATATATATATATATATATATATTCTCCTTCACGTCTCAGTCTTTGGAATCAATCCTACAGATTTGGAAGGAGCTCCCCTACCTGCAAGCCGCACATTAGCAAATTCATGAACAGACGCACAAAGCAGCGGATTCCATCGAGGATTACTAGCTGCTAGTTGGGGGAGCACGCCAGAAAAACAAACACGGAACAAAGCAGCGGATGCTCACCGTGCCGTCGTCCTTGAGTAGGAAGTAGAGGGGCACGCCCCTGTCCTCCTCAGATCCATGGCCGCGCCATCCAAGAGGCATCATCATTCCTGCGGCCGCGATGTGGCCGCCGACGAGAGGAGGGGCGAGGCCACCCCGTTCTGAGATTTGCGTGAGGAAGGGGCAGTGCCGGATCTAGGCCCCCGCCGCCGTGATGGAAGGAACCAGCACCAGCAGTGCCGCCGATGCAGGCCCTCACCGTCGGGAAGCAGCTCAGGCAGCGGGATGGGATTAGGATGGCCGGCCAAGGGACCAGAGGGGTCCGCTTTGCCGGTGAAGGCCTGCAGCTGAACGCCAGGAAGTCCCCGGCGGGAGTAAGTAGGGGCGACTGGGTATGGAGCTCAGCCGTGCGGGAGGGAGCTCGGCCGGGCGGTGGTTGTACTCACCCCGCAAAACGAGTCGGCACAGCTTCGTCGATGGCGCCGGACCGGCAGACGACGCCGGCCAGGACGGCCATGGGAGATTGGGTTGAGCGACAATGGCGAATCGTCGGGTGGTGTGACGAATGAAAACCAGCGGTGGAGAGGGGAATGGATTAGACGAGAAAATCTCGGGGTTTCCTTTTCAGATGCAATCAATGGCGCCATTACCAGTAAATTACTGTTCACACAAGATAAGGAGTATTCGCGGTGGTATACGGGCAGTAATTGCTTCTGCATTAAAAACACAGCATTTACTCCATACGTTCCGGAAGGGGGAGGGGGTTGCGTATGTTTTTTCTGCTCACCGGCATGCAGCGGCGCCGCCGTGGGTGCTAAATAATATTCAGCACCCAGGGAGCCAAATAGTAGACCTATATATATATATACCTCTTCAGGTCTCAGTCTTTTGCAGCCAATAATAAGCCAAGCAAGCAATGGCCTCCAAAGGGCCGCACGCCGTTGCATCCCTGTTCCTGGTGGCCTGCACCACGATTCTCCTGCTCGCGGCGGCTTCTGCCCTTGCCCAGACGCCGCCGGCGCCGGGCAGCAGCCAGTGCCCTCTTGGTGCCCTTGTTGATCTACTCCAAACGATTCCAGTGGAGATTTCCTATAAGCGCATAGACTTAAGGGCGATGCTCTCCCGTATGAACGGGCTCGATGCCGCCAAGTGTGTCTGCGAAGACCGTTTTGGCGATACGACGACACCGCACGGCGCCACTTCGGTCGCCGAATATGTCTTCGGAATCGCCGGGATGAACTTTCCCAGGGGCTTCAGTTGCCCCATCGCCTAATACACGCATCGCGTGTGCATGATGCTGCTTGTGTACGTATACGTACGCAACACATACTTATATATACCCGTAGCCTATGTTGCGGCTTAAATAATAATATACGCAGTATAGTAGTCATTGTACTATTGTGTTAATTTGATGCCTACTATGTACTGTATGGATAATGGATCCATATGATGAATAAGTTGCAGTGTATATGCAGTAGCTCAAGACCTCAAGGGTTATACTACATACACTCCTCATATATACAATGAATATATAAGTTGCCGCTTACATGCGTGGACTGTGTCATCTGTATTACCGTGCGTCCATATGTTAAAACTGTTCGCCAGTAGTTGGCATGCACATGCGCGCGCTCTCAAAGCATGCATAGTGATACTGATGGTATGATATTAGGAAGACATTCGAGGAGATCCGGTAACAAATGATATTGGAAAAACCGATTACATCCCGTCGTATGAAAATTCCACTACTTGAAAACTTCATATCTGTTGATGACGTTAGTAGCAGCTACGCGTTGGATCGGTACTAACGCCTCAATTTAGTACCAGATGAGTGTCTATTTAGACAATTTAGTTTTGGATGAGGGCTGAAACCGGTACTAAATGGCAACACATCCATCGGATAGATTCTGTTGGAGGCCATTTAGTACCGGTTGGTGGCCCGAGCCGATACTTGGTCACAACCGGTACTATCGGATCGAGCCACGAAACGATACTAACGCCATTCCTATAAATCATGCACATTTTTCCTCCCTGAGCTCAACCACACACCATTTGAACGAGCTCGACCTTCATCTCTCCCATGGCGACCTAGGGGAGGTGTTGCCCATTTTCCCCATGATTTGTAAAAATTCCACTCATCTAAGAGTTCTAAAGGTTAGTTACCTCATCCTCTCTTGTTTCATGGTAATTGTGCTATGTTTTGTGGTCTACAGTTAGAGAAATTTGTGATTTTTAGAAGGAGGGAAAACTAAGAGATTTTTTATTTATACTATATTTTGGGCTAAGTATTTTAGTATAAAGTTAGAGAAATTTGTGATTTTTAACTATCTTAAAATTATAGTTAATTAGAGGAATGTTCTATTGCTCCTAAAAATTGAAAAATAAAATTGTTTATGCTTAGTTCAAGTAAATTGTGATTTTTAGAAGGCGGAAGAATGAAGATATTTTTATTTAGGCTATGTTTTGTACTCTAGAGTTAGAGAAATTTGTGATTTGAAATTATTTAAAATTATAGTTAATTATAGAATGTTATATTGGTCCTTCATTACAGTAATATTTTATTTTCAATTCAAAAAATAAATTTTTTATGCTCTATAGTTATAGGATTTTTTAATTTTTAGAATGAGGTAGAGATATTGTCTTGAATTATATGAATTTTTATTAGTACTTCTTATTTAACTTTGTCCCGTTCAAATCGATGCCATGGAAGGCGATTCGAACGTGTTGGCCTTAGATCCACAAGGTGCATGGGGTCTTCCACCAATTTGTTGCAACAAATACGGAATGAGGAAGGTGGTCAGGTGCGTCTCGAGAAAGCCATGGAGGGTCGGGCGATGGAGGGCCAGGTGTGTGTCCAACTGCTGCCCCTTGTACAAGCTAGGTGAGTTACGGTTGAATTGAATCGAGTTTGTGTTTGCATCAGCATTAAATTGCTAATTCGGTCATTTTTATATCACGATGGAATTGGTTGTCCATTTTGGTATTGGGATGAGGACTACGTGGATGTTCTGGCAGGCAAGGAAGAAACTCGATTGGTGATGGCCAAGCGAACAGAGCAAATAAAGTTGGTAGAAATGCCTATATATGGCATTTCTCGTTGTCTAGTTCCTTGTCAAGCTCACCGTACGGTCACCGCTCCACCTCCCCCTCCATCAGCGAGGTCTTAGGGGCTCAGATGTCCCGATCCCGGAGAGGACCCCCTCCCCTCACCGGCGCTGCTCCACAAGGTGGTTCCCGTGCTGAACCACCCCTCGTCGGAGGGCGTAGCTGTCGGGGCATGTCGTTGTGCCCCTCCACGGCACGAGGAAGGGTTGTCCAGCGCCCATCTGCTTTGTCGGTGGTGCCTCTACTCCAACGCTCGCACGGTACCCCAAGACCCCACCTTTCAGGTCACGTGGGTGGCGCCCAATTGCTGGTCCGCCATCATCGCCTTGCCCAGCAATGCCCCCAGCAATGCCCCATTGCTGGTACACAATCAAATGAAAAGCTTTCGAAGAGTGTACTAAACAATAGGGCTTGATGCAACTAAAAACGGAGCTATGGTTAAAAATATACAACTATCGGAAGATTTGAATTACAAAGAAAATAAAAGACTATATGCTTCATTTATTTTAGTTTAATCAAAACCATATTAAACTTATAATAGAATGAATACTAATTTATTTGAATTTGTAAAACCAAGTTAAAACTTAATCATATTTTATTTATAATTGTTTATACTCCCTCCGGTTTGGTAAAGGAAGTCGTTTTGGACAAGGTTTGAGTCAAACATTGGGAATATAAATCTTGAATAACATTTAACTAGTTGAGTTTGAATGTGTGAAAATTATATAGATAGATTGGTCTTATAAATTACTTTCATAAAAGTATACATGTATAACTTTTCAAGAAATATTTTTGTAGAAAAGAGAAGTCAAAGTTGTGCTTTGATGACCGTGTCGCTGTCCTAAACGACTTCTTTTACTACACCGGAGGGAGTATATAAATAATACCATATTAAACATTTAATTTGAAATAAAACATGTGAAACCATCTAAGCGTACAACTTTATATCTCGAGTTGAACTAGTCATATTATTATTCACCACACATTTATGTTCATATTAATCAATATTAACATTTATTTATGAACTCAAAGTTTAACTCTCATTTACTTTTAATTAGAAAGGCTAATTAATTTTAAATATTATCCATATTAATATTAGTTTATCAAAATCCGAGATTGAGCCTATTTAGCATTTATTTACAAAACTAATTGCAAAACCAGAGTATATACCTTAACTAGATTTTAATTAGAAGAACACATTTAAATAACATATAATAAATTTAATACAAATAAATTCAGAAATATGTTATATGGTAAATAATAGTTGTAGATCGTAGTTTGAGTTGATATGAAGCTAACGCAAGAAGAATGGATTAAATTAGAGTTAAAACGTGAAAAATAAGGCTAAAACAAAGTTCTAGGGATCTGTTGGTAGGGTTTTAAAAGTTTTAGGGCTTTTTTGATAGAAACAGAGGGCTAAAATATGATTATGAGTAAAACTTTGAGGGCTAACATATAGAAACAACAGATCTAGATAGCCCGCACTAATATTTGAAAGTTCAGGGGCCTAAACATGATAAAAGGACCTGGATGCCAATACTTTTACAACTGGAGAGGGCCGTGGGTTGATTCCATCTAAACTGAGGGTCTCTTTAGTAGAACTGTGAAAGTGCATCTAGGCACTTAATTGTTTTGGTGATTTTGGATGACAACATGATTTGTAATTTAACTTGTTTGCTTGAGCATATGAGCAGGGTTTTATTCTAATGGATATTCATGTAATATGGATGTTGAAGAATATACGCTCATTATTGGTATAAATGACATGAGAGCAAACAAAAGGTACTTGTCAAAGGCTTTTGGGATAAATTATGTGAAGAAATTAGGATTTCTTTGGGCTTGATC
>OAMR01000276.1:1447263-1459280 GCA_900205405.1 Echinochloa crus-galli | reverse complement strand
CTTCCAATGATGATGTACTCATGCTTAACAAGTCCAAAGAAGAAGAGAAGGCCGAAAAATCAAAGGATGAGACTATCTTAGCTCTTCTCAAAGAGCTTGAGGAAGTCAAATTCTCAAACACTACTTTGGTTTGTAAGTATGAAGCTATTGTTGATGATTATGCTTGTGATAGTCATTAGCTCAACATTGGATTTGCTCATCAAGACATGAAGTGTTGAAGCCCTCAAAGTTGAGAATGATCAAGTATGGCATCAATGAAGATTTACAAGCTCAAGTGGTAGACTCTATTTATTGTTTTAATCTTCATTGATGCCATACTTGATCATTCTCAACTTTGAGGGCTTCAACACTTCATGTCTTGATGAGCAAATCCAATGTTGAGCTAATGACTTAGAATTTCCATTGCATGGATCAATTCATAAGCCATTCCACTATATATGATCAAACAAAGATAAGATGCTTCGCATTGCTTCACTTGATATGACTTGATTGATGTATAGAAACCCAAACTATAGGAAGCCATATGAAGAGCATCACAAGCATAATCATCAACAATAGCTTCATACTTACAAACCAAAGCGGCGTTGGAGAATTTGACTTCCTCAAGCTCTTTGATGAGAGCTTGGATGGTCTCATCCTTTGAATTTTCCGCCTTCTCTTCTTCTTTGGACTTGTTAAGCATGAGTACTTCATCTTTGGATGATGATGTAGCTTGTGAGCTTGATACTTTGCTTGCGCGACGTCGGCCTCCCTTCTTATGGCCAGCTGCCCGCTTCCTGCCCAAACCGGTCTGACCGGTTTGGGAAACCGGTCGGGCCGGTTTCTGCAGAGAAGCGGCAGCTGAGCCGTCTTGCTCTTGTGGCTCCACGGTGGTTGTCACATGAGGCTTGGTGCATGTACTTGCTGTTGTAGTACACTCCTCATGTGACTTGGCTCTTGTTTGGTCTTGTTTGTCGCTTTTGATGTTGCCGAATAGCTTCTCAATTCTAGCCCAAATAAGATGAGCATCGAATAGAGTTGCTTCATCTTCTAGAATCAATTCTCTAACTTCAGCACTCACAACATCAAATAAGAAGTTAGCGACACGAGAGTTGAGTTGAAAGCAATTCATCTCATCTTCGGTTGGGTTGGATATACTCCAATCAACGTTCGGACGATCAATGCCTTCAACTACAACCCTCTCAAGGATAGGACTCATAGTCCTAAGATCATTAAGCACATTACAAGACCAAATTGAATAGTTTGAGCCGTCTCTAGCTAGTGGCTCATAGTTTACCTCACAAGCGGTCGACATCTTTCCTCACGGCGGTTAAGCTTGGATGTGAGGCCAAGCTCTGATACCAATTGAAAGGACCTTGATGTCACCTAGAGGGGGGGTGAATAGGTGAATTCTGCAAATAACAAACTTTTTCACACTGTCAGCACTGAAACCGGTCAGACCGGTTCCTAAAACCGGTCAGACCGCTTGAAGCGGTCAGACCGCTTTGGTAAAGCGGTCAGACCGGTTTTCCACAGAGGAAACCAACAATGTAAATTAACCCCCTCTACAAGTTCTAGCACAAACCAAACTTGATGATGAGCTCCTGTAGATGATAACTAGCAGGTTCACTAAGTCCCTGCACACAAGTAGAGCACACCCAAGTAGATCGATGCGGAAGCGAATATAAATGCTAGAATTGAACTTGTGAAGTAAAACAAGAGACAATGATTTGTTTTCCCGAAGTTCGGAGTTCACCGCTGCCACTAAGGCTGTCACAAAGACACGATGAATCCTAGTCTCCGTTGAGGGCCTACGAAAGGCGGGCTTATCCACTCCAAGCCACTTTCCTCGGTACCACTAGCTTTTGGCCCTTTTCCACGAAGGAGGCAAGGCCAGCCTTTACAAACAATCCGTGGCTTACCACACACGAGGTAGCTCACCGGCGACGCCTAGCCGTCTAGGAGGATCACCTCCAAGAGTAACAAATGCTCCAATGGATGCTTGGCTTCACCGGAAGTGCTCAACACTAAGGATATGCTCACTATAGCTGATATGAACTATCAATTGCTATCTATTGCTCACAACCCATACATCCCTCAACCCAAATCCAAAGATATGAACTAAATCAATCAACTCTCACAAAGAGAGGTTTGGGGAGAGCTTGCTGGTGCTTGGGAAGGCTTGGGACGAGCCACAAAGGCAAAGGAACCAGCACCCCTCAAAGGAGAGGGGTATGGGGTATAAATACCCCACACAACCAAAACTAGCCGTTATAGCCGTTGGAAACCGGTCAGACCGGATTCCCAAACCGGTCAGACCGGTTTACGAACTATACTAGCCGTTACACCTGTCAGAGCCCCAAACCGGTCAGACCAGTTTCCCAAACCGGTCAGACCAGTTTGGGTCCACTCAGCACCACAAACCCAAAAGCGGTCAGACCGCTTTCCCAAACCGGTCAGACCGGTTTGGGTCCACTCAGCACCACAAACCCAAAAGCGGTCAGACCGCTTTCCCAAACCGGTCAGACCGGTTTGGGTCCACTCAGCACCACAAACCCAAAAGCGGTCAGACCGCTTTCCCAAACCGGTCAGACCGGTTTGGGTCCACTCAGCACCACAAACCCAAAAGCGGTCAGACCGCTTTCCCAAACCGGTCAGACCGGTTTGGGTCCACTCAGCACCACAAACCCAAAAGCGGTCAGACCGCTTTCCCAAACCGGTCAGACCGGTTTGGGTCCACTCAGCACCACAAACCCAAAAGCGGTCAGACCGCTTTCCCAAACCGGTCAGACCGGTTTGGGTCCACTCAGCACCACAAACCCAAAAGCGGTCAGACCGCTTTCCCAAACCGGTCAGACCGGTTTGGGGTCTTTCAGCACACTAAATTCCCAAGAGTATATCTCTCAAGGCTATCTCACATGGGTTGATCTAATGAGCACTTTTTGGTGTATGCCAAGACAACTAATGTTGCATCCCTCTTGATAGTACGGCATTCCTAAACTCAAGATTAAAACAATAAATAGAATCTACCACTTAAGCTTTTATATCTTCATTGATGCCATACTTGATCATTCTCAACTTTGAGGGCTTCAACACTTCATGTCTTGATGAGCAAATCCAATGTTGAGCTAATGACTTAGAATTTCCATTGCATGGATCAATTCATAAGCCATTCCAATATATATGATCAAACAAAGATAAGATGCTTCGCATTGCTTCACTTGATATGACTTGATTGATGTATAGAAACCCAAACTATAATGCTAGACCTTTCCACCAAACAAGGTACCTCGGCTACAAAACCAATTTGCCCTTCACCTTGCTAGGAACGTCACTCGCATCTAGCTTGATCCCTTCCATCCTCTCTTGCCAAATTAAGCTTTGCTTTGCATTGCATCATCATGAAATCCACATTGAAATCCAATTCTTCAATTGATTTGAATGTCTTCTTTGGTAATTGACTTGTCCATAAGCTTCAATGCACTTGAGACCATATACTATCCATAGAATCATGTCTCATTTTGAATGTAACCATTGCTATGGAACAAGCCCAAAGAAATCCTAATTCTTCAAATGATTTATCCCAAAATCTTTGACAAGTATCTTATCTATGAGACCAACCAATTTACTTAAGTCTATGTCTCATTTGTCACTATCACACACTTGTCATTTGTATTGCTTGCATGGGATGAATACCACTTGTTTGCTTTCATGTTATTTCCTGCTCATACACTTTAGACAAACAAGTTAAAAGACTAATCATGTTGTCATCCAAAATCACCAAAACATATAAGTGCCTAGATGCACTTTCAATCTCCCCCTTTTTGGTGATTGATGACAACATGATTAAAGCTTACAAAAAGATATGAAATTTAAGCTCTAGATGACTAAGATATATGATGAGCTCCCCCTCAATATGTGCATTGAATAGAATTTCAAAAATTCGGCCTCAAATGCCAAATTCACATATAATCAACAAAATTGAGAGCTCCCCCTATAATGCGTGTAGTCACCCTTGGTTTAGAGGATTCTCCCCGCTGCCATGGGCCAAACCGGTCAGACCGGTTTGGGAAACCGGTCAGACCGGTTTCACCCCGCTGCCATGGGCCAAACCGGTCAGACCGGTTTGGGAAACCGGTCAGACCGGTTTCACCCCGCTGCCATGGGCCAAACCGGTCAGACCGGTTTGGGAAACCGGTCAGACCGGTTTCACCCCGCTGCCATGGGCCAAACCGGTCAGACCGGTTTGGGAAACCGGTCAGACCGGTTTCACCCCGCTGCCATGGGCCAAACCGGTCAGACCGGTTTGGGAAACCGGTCAGACCGGTTTCACCCCGCTGCCATGGGCCAAACCGGTCAGACCGGTTTGGGAAACCGGTCAGACCGGTTTCACCCCGCTGCCATGGGCCAAACCGGTCAGACCGGTTTGGGAAACCGGTCAGACCGGTTTCACCCCGCTGCCATGGGCCAAACCGGTCAGACCGGTTTGGGAAACCGGTCAGACCGGTTTCACCCCGCTGCCATGGGCCAAACCGGTCAGACCGGTTTGGGAAACCGGTCAGACCGGTTTCACCCCGCTGCCATGGGCCAAACCGGTCAGACCGGTTTGGGAAACCGGTCAGACCGGTTTCACCCCGCTGCCATGGGCCAAACCGGTCAGACCGGTTTGGGAAACCGGTCAGACCGGTTTCACCCCGCTGCCATGGGCCAAACCGGTCAGACCGGTTTGGGAAACCGGTCAGACCGGTTTCACCCCGCTGCCATGGGCCAAACCGGTCAGACCGGTTTGGGAAACCGGTCAGACCGGTTTCACCCCGCTGCCATGGGCCAAACCGGTCAGACCGGTTTGGGAAACCGGTCAGACCGGTTTCACCCCGCTGCCATGGGCCAAACCGGTCAGACCGGTTTGGGAAACCGGTCAGACCGGTTTCACCCCGCTGCCATGGGCCAAACCGGTCAGACCGGTTTGGGAAACCGGTCAGACCGGTTTCACCCCGCTGCCATGGGCCAAACCGGTCAGACCGGTTTGGGAAACCGGTCAGACCGGTTTCACCCCGCTGCCATGGGCCAAACCGGTCAGACCGGTTTGGGAAACCGGTCAGACCGGTTTCACCCCGCTGCCATGGGCCAAACCGGTCAGACCGGTTTGGGAAACCGGTCAGACCGGTTTCACCCCGCTGCCATGGGCCAAACCGGTCAGACCGGTTTGGGAAACCGGTCAGACCGGTTTCACCCCGCTGCCATGGGCCAAACCGGTCAGACCGGTTTGGGAAACCGGTCAGACCGGTTTCACCCCGCTGCCATGGGCCAAACCGGTCAGACCGGTTTGGGAAACCGGTCAGACCGGTTTCACCCCGCTGCCATGGGCCAAACCGGTCAGACCGGTTTGGGAAACCGGTCAGACCGGTTTCACCCCGCTGCCATGGGCCAAACCGGTCAGACCGGTTTGGGAAACCGGTCAGACCGGTTTCACCCCGCTGCCATGGGCCAAACCGGTCAGACCGGTTTGGGAAACCGGTCAGACCGGTTTCACCCCGCTGCCATGGGCCAAACCGGTCAGACCGGTTTGGGAAACCGGTCAGACCGGTTTCACCCCGCTGCCATGGGCCAAACCGGTCAGACCGGTTTGGGAAACCGGTCAGACCGGTTTCACCCCGCTGCCATGGGCCAAACCGGTCAGACCGGTTTGGGAAACCGGTCAGACCGGTTTCACCCCGCTGCCATGGGCCAAACCGGTCAGACCGGTTTGGGAAACCGGTCAGACCGGTTTCACCCCGCTGCCATGGGCCAAACCGGTCAGACCGGTTTGGGAAACCGGTCAGACCGGTTTCACCCCGCTGCCATGGGCCAAACCGGTCAGACCGGTTTGGGAAACCGGTCAGACCGGTTTCACCCCGCTGCCATGGGCCAAACCGGTCAGACCGGTTTGGGAAACCGGTCAGACCGGTTTCACCCCGCTGCCATGGGCCAAACCGGTCAGACCGGTTTGGGAAACCGGTCAGACCGGTTTCACCCCGCTGCCATGGGCCAAACCGGTCAGACCGGTTTGGGAAACCGGTCAGACCGGTTTCACCCCGCTGCCATGGGCCAAACCGGTCAGACCGGTTTGGGAAACCGGTCAGACCGGTTTCACCCCGCTGCCATGGGCCAAACCGGTCAGACCGGTTTGGGAAACCGGTCAGACCGGTTTCACCCCGCTGCCATGGGCCAAACCGGTCAGACCGGTTTGGGAAACCGGTCAGACCGGTTTCACCCCGCTGCCATGGGCCAAACCGGTCAGACCGGTTTGGGAAACCGGTCAGACCGGTTTCACCCCGCTGCCATGGGCCAAACCGGTCAGACCGGTTTGGGAAACCGGTCAGACCGGTTTCACCCCGCTGCCATGGGCCAAACCGGTCAGACCGGTTTGGGAAACCGGTCAGACCGGTTTCACCCCGCTGCCATGGGCCAAACCGGTCAGACCGGTTTGGGAAACCGGTCAGACCGGTTTCACCCCGCTGCCATGGGCCAAACCGGTCAGACCGGTTTGGGAAACCGGTCAGACCGGTTTCACCCCGCTGCCATGGGCCAAACCGGTCAGACCGGTTTGGGAAACCGGTCAGACCGGTTTCACCCCGCTGCCATGGGCCAAACCGGTCAGACCGGTTTGGGAAACCGGTCAGACCGGTTTCACCCCGCTGCCATGGGCCAAACCGGTCAGACCGGTTTGGGAAACCGGTCAGACCGGTTTCACCCCGCTGCCATGGGCCAAACCGGTCAGACCGGTTTGGGAAACCGGTCAGACCGGTTTCACCCCGCTGCCATGGGCCAAACCGGTCAGACCGGTTTGGGAAACCGGTCAGACCGGTTTCACCCCGCTGCCATGGGCCAAACCGGTCAGACCGGTTTGGGAAACCGGTCAGACCGGTTTCACCCCGCTGCCATGGGCCAAACCGGTCAGACCGGTTTGGGAAACCGGTCAGACCGGTTTCACCCCGCTGCCATGGGCCAAACCGGTCAGACCGGTTTGGGAAACCGGTCAGACCGGTTTCACCCCGCTGCCATGGGCCAAACCGGTCAGACCGGTTTGGGAAACCGGTCAGACCGGTTTCACCCCGCTGCCATGGGCCAAACCGGTCAGACCGGTTTGGGAAACCGGTCAGACCGGTTTCACCCCGCTGCCATGGGCCAAACCGGTCAGACCGGTTTGGGAAACCGGTCAGACCGGTTTCACCCCGCTGCCATGGGCCAAACCGGTCAGACCGGTTTGGGAAACCGGTCAGACCGGTTTCACCCCGCTGCCATGGGCCAAACCGGTCAGACCGGTTTGGGAAACCGGTCAGACCGGTTTCACCCCGCTGCCATGGGCCAAACCGGTCAGACCGGTTTGGGAAACCGGTCAGACCGGTTTCACCCCGCTGCCATGGGCCAAACCGGTCAGACCGGTTTGGGAAACCGGTCAGACCGGTTTCACCCCGCTGCCATGGGCCAAACCGGTCAGACCGGTTTGGGAAACCGGTCAGACCGGTTTCACCCCGCTGCCATGGGCCAAACCGGTCAGACCGGTTTGGGAAACCGGTCAGACCGGTTTCACCCCGCTGCCATGGGCCAAACCGGTCAGACCGGTTTGGGAAACCGGTCAGACCGGTTTCACCCCGCTGCCATGGGCCAAACCGGTCAGACCGGTTTGGGAAACCGGTCAGACCGGTTTCACCCCGCTGCCATGGGCCAAACCGGTCAGACCGGTTTGGGAAACCGGTCAGACCGGTTTCACCCCGCTGCCATGGGCCAAACCGGTCAGACCGGTTTGGGAAACCGGTCAGACCGGTTTCACCCCGCTGCCATGGGCCAAACCGGTCAGACCGGTTTGGGAAACCGGTCAGACCGGTTTCACCCCGCTGCCATGGGCCAAACCGGTCAGACCGGTTTGGCAAACCGGTCAGACCGGTTACTGAATGGAGGAGTTTCTTCACCAATCCTCAGATAAAACATCAAATTTCTCATATAAAGAGATATATCTGAGGTGTTCCCTTCTCTAGGTGTGAGTGTCTTTCTAAGCAATCTATACAGAATCCCGTAGTAGGTGTAAAGACCACTCACCTTCCCCCAACTGCCATTTTGATCATGGGGATACATGAACTTAATCTCAGATGGTTCCATAACTCCCCTGTCATGTATCCGGACAGTGTCATCACGCTCATGTCCAACTCTAAGGATAGAAGCAAAATCAGAATAAGTGACATGATATCGCTGACCCTCTGTCATCCAATGCATGGCTCTCTCACGCCTGCCATCCTCCTCATAATATCCAAAGAATACAGTGGCATAGAACTGAGCAATGACTTCCTTGTTCCAACTATGCTTGAAGCCCATGAGATGCTTGATTCTCTTCTCAGAACAAACTCTGTGAATAGAATTTCAAAAATTCGGCCTCAAATGCCAAATTCACATATAATCAACAAAATTGAGAGCTCCCCCTATATTCTTAGCATCATCATGTGCAACAAGTGTGTGTGACATATAAAACAATGTGTGATGCATATGACATGTATAGCACTCAATAAAACAAGAGAATCACATGCTTGCTGTCACGGGCCAAACCGGTCAGACCGGTTTGGGAAACCGGTCAGACCGGTTTCACCCCGCTGCCATGGGCCAAACCGGTCAGACCGGTTTGGGAAACCGGTCAGACCGGTTTCACCCAGACAGAAGCATATGTGAAACAACATTGCATCAAACAATACATGAATATCACACTAGCAAATGCGTCCGTCTGGTGGTAACGATCCGTGATCTATAACTTCTGCTGTTCCTGTTTTTCGGGTAAATGAGTTTTTGTATGTGCTAGCATAGCCTCCTTGTTTCCCTTCATATACAACATATGCCATGAGATGCGTTTAATGGCTCTCTAGTAGAACAAGATTGTCAATTTCAGGAAAGACAATGCAAGTTCCGACACTAGGGCCGGAAGATCCGACCACATGTTCCGAGCGGCGACCGTGCAAGACACCTCATCCACTGCCGCATCACCTCTGGGCCAGAAATACATGAAGACCAACACATACAAGCAGCCTAGGAGGTCCAGGAAGCAAAGGCGGTGCATGGGAGGCGTTCTGGTACATCAACTTGCACCTATGTGGTAGTAAGTTTTCTTGGCACTTTTTAATATGAGCAATTTATTTTGTGCCTTGACCAAATATTGAGTTAATCATCCCATGTCATTGACAAGACAAAAGTGCATGCCACATGCATTCAATCCATGATGCACTTATCCAGGGGGAGATTACTTCAATATTTGTGTCCTTGAGAGGTTAAGTCTCTCAACTCAAGTTGTCAAGTCCAATCTTTGATCCAAAACGGTAAAAATGTATCACTACATTTCTTGGATTGCATTTCTTAATTTATGGCTTGACAACTCACCATAATATAGCTTAAATTCCTTGAATTATTCATATTGTTCAAAATTAGTGTATATGAGCTTATTTCATCCACCTCATCACATATGCACTAAATAAAAGGAAATTTGCACAACATTTAATTTCATATTTAATGACCATTGTATTTGCCATCCACTTTCAATGGTCATTAAATATGAAATTAAATGTTGTGCAAAGTAATGTTTTCTCTCTCTAGTCAAATACTTATCACTATGAGGAAAGCATGTGGATTAATATTGATTATATTGCACATCATGGGCAACTAGAGGCTAAGGTACGTTTTCGATGAACTAGTTTTTACCTTGTGCATCTAGGCTCTATTATGCTAGTGTGTGCATGTGCATGTATTTATATTGTGTGTTATTCTTGCGTTCCTATTTAGATATTTATTTGACATCTTATGAACTATTGACTTTGTGTCCAAAGTTGTGAGATGTGAGCCAAATATGCTAAAATTGGTCCTTAAGCCAATATAAGTGCATGTGCTTATGTGACATAGGATAAGTCTTTGGAAAACTCAACTATCATGATAGGTTGTATGTGTTTTTGAAAATATTTGGATTTTGGTCTTTTGACCTTTGTCGATCTATTTGTGACTATGGTTAAATTTGCTTGATTGATGGCTAGTCACAAATAATGAGACTCTCTCAAGTACATAAAATCTTTTTCTATATCATCCATCTCTTCATATCTTTCGGAAGAAACGAAAGAAAATGGATTTTATTGGTAATCCTTCTTCATCTATGGACAATCTTGAGATTTTGGACACCATGATCATCATATAAAATCTCAAGACAAGTAAGCAAGCTTTGGAGAACAAGATCATCATTTTTGGTGCTTTTCCCTGATGACTGGGGGAAACCGGTCTGACCGGTTTCCCAAACCGGTCTGACCGGTTTGGCCAGGACAGCGGGCACCTGTTAACAGGCTGCCCGTGATTCCCTCTCTCCCGTCTCCTATCCATAACCTCGCCCCCCCTCTCTCTCTCCTGTTCTTCACCGCAAGAAGGCGCCCCCATGGTGATTTCATGATTCAACCTTGGAAAAGTTGATTTCTCTTCGGCATTGAAGTGCATCAAGGCTGCTGATTGGTTTCCCCATCAATCTTGGATCAGAAAATCCTCTTTCCGTCGAGTTCTTGGGTCTCAAGGTATTCAAATCTTCCCATCGCCGGATCTACTCATTGGATGAATATCTTTCGAAACCCTTTGGTAGAACATCTTCTGGCATGTCTAGGAACCTATCCCTAAGAGATGAATCAATTTGGTTGGCCACATTTTGCGCAACAAGGATTTGCACCCTCACTGCGCAAAGCGGTCTGACCGGTTTGGGCAGTGAAGGCCCAAGTCCCTTTTTTGCACCGTGTTGGCTAACTTATGGACTAGGGATATCACCTTTATCAATTTCATGTCATTTTTAGATCAGGTTCTGTCAGATTGACCCCCAACTTGCTTTGGCTTGGCTCAGGCAGAACCGGTCTGACCGGTTTGGCTCTGAGCTGACCCAAAACTTGTTGGATGCTATCTTGTTGATCAAATCTTTATCAATCTTTTTCCTGGGTATTTATTCCATGTGTTCCATCTTTGGTGAACCCAGGAAGGACTGAGAAGCTTGGCATGTAATCTCTTCACCGCATCCCTAGTCTTTTTGCTCTCAATCCTCTGCTGCCTAATGTTCACTTCAACATCCCTCTGACCTTTGCAAATACCAGTGAACATGGAGATGAACTTCCGAATAGGAGAAGTCCTTCGCTCAGGATATGAGCTGCTGCCAGGCCCAAACCGGTCAGACCGGTTTGGGAAACCGGTCAGACCGGTTTGCCCCGGCTGCAGCTGACTATGCTGCTGCTGAGTTTGGTCGCCTCCCTGCTGTGGTGCTGCTGCTGCTGAGGATCGGGTGCTGTGGAGGCTCATCCTGTGGTGGAGAAGGCATCCGAAACTTGTGAGGAACAGGAGGACGCAATGGCTTATGTTTGGCATCTTTCCTTGACTTTTATGCTTGTCACCCTCTCTATGACAAACATGATGAAGGGGCTGTAAGCACAAATCTTCTGAGGACTCTCAGAAATGGTCTTGATCTTATGCCAATAAAATCGGCAACACTAAATGGAGGTGTCTCCTCTCCAATCCTCAGATAGTACATTAAGTTTCTCATGTAGAGCGAAATATCTGAGGTGTTGCCATCTCTAGGGGTGAGTGTCTTTCTGAGCAATCTGTAGAGAGTCCATAGTAGGTGTAGAGACCACTCACTTTCCCCCAACTGCCACGCTGATCCCTGGGATACATGAACTTCAACTCTGATGGTTCCATAACACCCCGAGCTGCTGCCAATAGAAGGGTCATGACGCCCATTTTTGATCCGATCGGCATGAGGTCCCCTAGGCATAACACCACTTCGAGTGATGACGTTGAGGATGAGCAGTATGGGGTGGAGCCTCATGTTGATGATGATGAGGAGGAGGAGATGGCAGCAGATGATGATGATGAGGGGGCAGGTGATGATGTGTCAGAAGAGGCAAATGCTCCACTCGTACTTGAGATTTGCCGACCCACTGGCCCTGCTAGCAGAAGAGTGACAGATTATCTTGCGAGTAGGCTGACAGGTGTTGTCAGGAGGTTTAGGA
>OAMR01000276.1:1418539-1444206 GCA_900205405.1 Echinochloa crus-galli | reverse complement strand
TTGTTTTATTATGTCACACACACTTGTTGCACATGTTGGATGCTGAGATATAGGGGGAGCTCTCATTTTTATTGTTTATATGTGCATTTGGCATTTGAGGCCGAATTTTTGAAATTCTATTCAATGCACATATTGAGGGGGAGCTCATCATATATCTTAGTTATCTAGAATGATATTTCATATCCATTTGTAAGCTTTAATCATGTTGTCATCAATCACCAAAAAGGGGGAGATTGAAAGTGCATCTAGGCACTTAATTGTTTTGGTGATTTGTATGACAACATAATGTGTAATCTAACTTGTTTGTTTAAGTATATGAGCAGAGTCTTATTCTTATGGATAATCATGAAACATACTTGTTGAAGAATGAGAGCTCATTGTTGGTACAAATGACATAAAAGCAAACAAGTGATGATATGGGATAACTTAATTGAAGCAATGGATGTCAATGTGGACTTAATGATGATGCAATACAAAGTGGATCTCAAGTGGCTAGATATGGTGAAAGAGTTAAGCTAGATGGGAGTGTCCAGGTACCAAGCAAAGAGAAGGGCAAGTTGGTCTTGTAGCCGAGGGACTTTGCTAGGGTGAAGACTAGCATCATGGTTTAATCTCTATGCACTAATCAAGCCTTACGAGTGAAGCTATGCAATGCGTCTAATTCTTTATTGATCATATATTGGAAGGGCTTAAGAATTGGTCCATACACGTGGAAATTCTAAGCCTAGCTCAAGATTGGATTTGCTCAAGCAAGAAAAGAATGTTGAAGCCCTCAAAGTGAGAATGATCATGTATGGCATCATCAAAGACTTAGAAGCTCAAGAGGAAGATTTATTTGCTATTTAATTTCTTGAGTATAGGAATGCCGTACTATCAAGAGGGATGCAACATTAGTTGATTGACAACACCAAAAAGTGCTCAATAGATCAACCCTTGTGAGATAGCCTTGAGAGTGTAGTGTTTGGGACTTAGTGGGCAGTCAGGACCCAAACCGGTCTGACCGGTTTGGCCTCTGACAGCCCTAACGGCTAGTTTCCTTTGAAAACCGTGACAAAGCCGACCAGCGTTGACCGGTTTGACCGGTATCCAACTTATGTCAGATCTAATCTAGGTCGTTGGTTCTAGATGTGATGGCTGGGATGGACTGGGGCTGTTTGGTCGGCAGTGGTGCTACTCGATCCGTGGAGAAGCTTCGCCCGAGTCGAGCAAAACTCAATCTATGGCCTCCAAAAGCGACCCGGTTTGGTCCTACAGCTTCAAGGGCACACGGGGTGCACACATAGGGTGTTCATGGCGACAATGGCGCGGCGAGGAGCGCAAACATTGAGGTGGGGCGGATATGGCAGCACTATGCACAAACGGTGACGAATTAGGTTCGGAGATAGACGAAAAGAAGGTCGTGGTTTCCCGGCTAGCTTCGTTACCACCTTACGATGCTCCTGGGTGGGCTCTTGTTGAGATATTGGCGGCAACGGTGGAGATCGATGGCCGCGGGTCAATGGCGATGGCACGAGGCAGGTGGAGGCACTAGGGCTCGAGGGGTTTGGTTGAAGCGTTAGTGGGGTCGAGGGGAGGGGGCGACCTTGGTTTTATAGTCCCAGGGGACCTTGGCATGCGGGCTAAGGCTAGTGAGTAGAGGTGACCGGCGAGGAATGAGCTTCACCTTCCTTCCCGGGAGGGCGCGCGCAAAGGAAAGGTGGCGGTCAAAGCTTCTTGGCGCGGGTCTAGGAGGGTCCACGGGGCCACACGAAGAAGTGCAGTAGCCGGACCAAGGGAGCTAGAAGCGGGCGGGCGCGTGCGGTGAGATATCAAGCTCGAGCCGGGTTCGGTAGGGAGAAAGGGGGTGATCTCAACAGGCAGGGCCCACCTGTTAGTGGAAGCAAGGGGGTGCGGCGCTGGGCTTCTTGGAGACAGCTGCTGGGCCGCAATGGTGTGCTCAACCCAAGAAAACGGGGTGAGAGGGAGAGGAGAGTGCTGGGTCGGGCTGGTTTGAGATTTTGGGCGGGTTGGGCTAGAGGTTGGATTCGGCCCGCTAGGATTTAGGGTTTATATATTCAAAAATAATTTCTTGATCCATAACAATTCTGGCTAAAATATAAGAAAAGCTTTTTAAACCATAAAAATATTCCAAAGCTTCCTTAACTCCCGAGAAAAATCCCAAGGACATTTTGGGACATGAGGAGTCCAAATAAAATACTTGGATCTCATGAAAAGGATTTTAGAACCTTCCAAAAATTGGAATTTACTCTAGAAAATAGGAATAAATCCAGAAAACTCTAGTAAATTCTTATTAGGATTCTAAACGCATTTTTGAAAACTTTGGACACGCAAAGGCACTAAATGCAAGCAGCACACATTTTTTTGTAACCTATGTTGTTTTAATTTATTTAAGAAAACACTTATTTTTCTGTATTAAATTCCCTGCTAATTATATAAAACTTGGAAAGTTTTAGAAATTTGAGAAAATCGCTATATTAATTAAGTTTAGTATTCACATCGTAAAATTAGAAAATTTTAGAGTGCGACATACATCAATTTGTTCACTTGTGGCCTCTCGGGCTGCATTGTGAGGTGCTCCAGGAGCACTTCAGTGGGTTGATCACAGCAGGGACGCATGATGCTTCTTGGAGGACGAGGAACGAATGGTTGCAGTTTGGGAGCACTTCCATGAGCAGGCTAACATGGTGTAGCCACAACCTTTATAGGGGCTCCCTTTGGTCGTTTGGTAGCGCCATTGCCCATCTATATATATACTATAAAGATCCAGTTCTTTTGAAACACTTCTCATTAAAAAAAAATCTTTTGGCAGTGCTGCGAAGGATGGCGGCCTGGCGAGAAGACCAACCATCGATGGGAGAATACCCCCAGCCGCCCAGGTCGCAGGGAAAGGAACGGTTGGGAGGGGGTTTTAGATAAATTATGGTTAGGAAATTTAATGGTGGGAGGGTTTAAGTGCTAAAATTTTCCACCTCTATATGGCCATCGCATGGAGATCCAGCGACTGTGATGGAAGTTTGCATAGTTTACACATGAACCTGGTAGGATAAGGATAAGTTGCCAGCAAAGAACTAGCGATGAAATCACTATGGAAGAAAAGATAAACAGTAATATGAGAGGCCTGACTATTTCGTGATGGGCCACGACGCTCTCATGGGCCTGTCCTTGCCTCTATCGCTCGAGTCAGGCAAGGCCCAGCTCAGCCCCCGCTAAAACATCTTCCTGTACCCAACCAAATAGCTGATGAGAATCTGAAACTCTAAACAGGATTTGCCGTTCGTCAGGCTCTCACTGTCACATAACACATTGGCATCTAGTGCTCCAGCTACTAAGAGACCAATTTGGCCAAGTAAACCACCTGCTGTAACATCTGTTGCAGTACCTTTGCTTGCTTGTTGAGCACACCGATGCAAGAGCAAATTCAGTGTAACGCCTGGCTCTACATGACTGTGATAGCCTGATAACAACGTCTGGTCACGGACCACGTGAACTCTGTGTTTGTCATATTTGTGTTTTAGTGTTGAGATTGGTTAGGATTGTCCTGAAATAAGATAAATAAACATGTTTCTGAACTTTGTGGGGGCTGGCTTAAAGAGAGGGTGAAGCCTGATTGTTGTGATAAAGTGAGCATGTTTGGCTGGTAAAATGAATAGTATCACGTGAGAGAAAATAAGCCAAAATAAGCCGAACTAAACTAAGTTCAGACCGGCCGAACAGCTCTTTGTGTGCTGATTGTTGAACTTTGTGTGCTCAACAATCAGGAAATAAGGAAGGAGATGCCTGATTGTTGAACTTTGTGTGCTGCCTGAGTGTTGTGATAAGAGCAGGAGGAAGGAGATGCCTTCCTCAGATGGAGATGAAAGCTTCGTTATCGCAAGGACATCCAAGATATCAACGCCGTGCCCCCACGCCTCTCTCTAGAAACAAGAAATATGTCCCATCCCCACTGGCTGCCACAAGAACACGCCAAATTCCGCCAAATTATTTCCCTTGCAAACTAAATCCATCGCCATCAGATTTCAATCTCATCAATCGACTATAGCAAATCGCAGAGTCATGGACTCTGCAACTGCAAGGGCGAGGGTAAAATTAACACCTCACCTTCTTCCAGCACTATCAGACTTTTACAGATTCTCGAACTGAGTGGGTATCCACGTCTTCAAAGCAGGTGAATTTCTTACGCATGTTGATGGAATTCTGAATATGACACGACCTCACAACAACATAGCATTCAATCAGCATATGATCCACCAAAGTGATGTTGACACAAGATGATTAACTACAATTAGGGGTGATTATTAGTAATTAATCTTCTGAAAACGGCCTATTAGCATGTGGGCGTTTTGTTCCCGGGGCCACCACCACAAGCGCAAGCCTGCCGGCCACACTCTCCCCCCCTCCACTTCCCCTCCTCTGGTTTGTTTGCTTGCTCGAGCCTCTCCTCCACTAGCCTTGCTTGCTTCTAGAATCATCCATGGCAGCCAGGGCTTCATCAGCCACGAAATAGCAGCACGAGGCCCCCTCTTCTCGGCTCTCACTGGATCTAAGCGCAAAAGAAATCGACAGCCGTAGAATCCTAGAGGAGTCAACCGAACCGATAAGCCAAGAACCATGGCGGCGCCGTAAGAGGGGCAAGGGCCAGGGGATGGCAACAAGCATGCCCGGCGACGGGATGCGGCGCGGGCTTAGAGACGACCGGCGGCAGCGTTGACCGCATGAAGGAGGAGGAGGAAGCGGGGGCGTCGTCTTCGTCGTCGTCGCCGCCGCCGCCGCCAATCGCGCTGCTGGGCTACGACCAGCTGCTGTCCGTCCTCCGCCTGCTCCCGCCCGAGGCCGTGCTCTCCTTCGCCGCCACCTGCCGCGCGTTCCGGGCCTCGGCCTCGTCCGACGCGCTCTGGGAGGCGCTGTGCCGCCGCGACTGGGGCGCCCGCGCGACCGCCGCGCTCGCCGACCGCCGGCGCGAACGCGAGCGCGGCGGCGGCGTGCCGGCGCCGTGGAGGAGGGTCTACGCCGAGGTCGCCAGGCTAGGCGCCCTGTCCGCGCGCCGCGTCCCCGTGAGGGGCGCCTCGCCGCGCCCGCGCGCGTCGCACTCGCTCAATCTCGTCGCCGGATGGCTCGTGCTCTTCGGCGGCGGCTGCGAGGGAGGTAATTGCAACCAAATCATATGGGTCCGTTATGATTGAAAAGGCAATTGCTTTGTGCGCGCTTTATGGATCGATTCACTAGGAGAAATGGGCATGGCGAACTGCAGTTGATTCGGTTGTGATAGTTATTTATAGCCTGCAAATTATATGCAGAATCTTTGTTGGTATTTCAGGTGTTTAATTCGTGCTTTGATATGCTTGTTTTGTTTGTTCCTGCCTAAGAAAACAGCATGGGAGCTGTTCAGGAATAGTAGAATGCTTAGTGCTATATTTCACATTGATTTCATTAAGAAAAATACTTTACTTTATTGATTATGAAGCTTGCACATATCTGATTGTTATGGCAGACTTGCAATTCATTTCAAGAGCCTTCCCGCAATATATTCTGTAACATATCACAGTATGTGCGGTAGTGTAGTACATCAGGCAGAACTTCGCCAGCAGGCTTACATCATAATTGTAGGAGGAAGAATTAAGAATTCCTTCGGTAATTTAGGAGTTCATTTCAAGTTTGAACTAAATCCTAAGGATCAAATCCAAATAGTTCAATATATGTAGCTATTTGCTTGAGAATCAAGTTAGTTTTGTTTCTTTCCTTAGCATTGGTTGTTTGATAAGTTTTTAGTTTCCAAAACTTTCTCCAGAGCCTACATTCTCTCCTCCTAAAGTTCTTCCCTTTTAATCCTATTTTCCTCTTTCTGCACGGTTAGTTATCTTTGATACTCCCTCCGTCCACAAATGTAAGGGTTTCTAGGATTTTTAGGACGGATTAAGGAGCTAGGCAAATGACTATGGTGCCCACTGCCCTTCAATCAATCCCCAAGATCATCAATCACCAAGATCACACAGATGCAATGAATTCCTGCCTTCACAAAGAGGCCAGAAATGATAAGTGATATTCAAATTTTAAACATCAACATAAGGTTGGCGCAAATCAGTATTCAAAGATCTGCAGCAGAGTACAGAACTTAATGTGCACTACCTGAAATGGCTACTTTTAGTTCTATCTAGCTGGAAGCTATACTTTTTCATCATTGATGCGCTGATTGTGTTTTCTGGTCCTTTTTGTTATTGTTGAAGCTTCTTTCTCATGTTTGCATTGGTTATTCTGGTAGAAGATTTCCCCTGCTCTTTGTACTTAAATGTGAGCACTAAATCTGTCGTCCTGAACTCCTGGCTTGGTTGTTTGTGCTGATTGTAGGTTGAATACAATCTTAACAGCTTTGCCAAGTAGGTTAAAGAAATTTTCTTTTACTCTGAGAATTGAGACAACCTTTTTATGCTCTGAGGTTTTAACTTCTTCAACCAATATGAATGAATCAACTATTTATCCATGAATAGGGTCGGTAAGTGGTGCAAAAGGAGTCCTAATCCATGTTCTGGTGACAGTCAGTTAAGACCCTAATACTTAGCCCTACAAATAGGGGTGTTGGAGCCTTCAAGGAACGATTATTCTCCCTCGACAAATATTGGTACACAGGCCAATACTAACCCTGAACTTAACTGATTAGATCCAAATCCCATCCCATCTGCATCTGTCTAGCACCTCATTTCTCTGTTGTAATTGCTTCCTCATGGTGCCTCTCCATGTATTTCAGTCGAGCTATCATGGTCCACCTGCTGTTACTTCAAATCATGCCACTTATCCTTCCTTTGCAAAGGAGTAACCCTTATGAGAAAGGTTCACATCATTTGGTATGGAGTATCATTGCTTTTGCAACAGAGAAGATGTTGACCGTCCACAAATATTCGACACTATGCCTACTATGTGGATTCTGCAGGAAATATACTCTGCAATATGATATACATGTGCTATGATGATGAGTGTTCTTGATCAAGTCTTTGATTCTTGTAGTGTTATGGGGACCACTGAAATACATCATGAAGTCAAGGGTTGTAGCCTTCATTAAATATAATTCCTTCCATCATGAGGCTCAAGCTTCAGGAAGGCTCCAAGGCTAAGATTTCTATGATGCCTGCTGATAGGTTCACATTGAGTAGTTGTTTCTCTTCCTTGATCAAGATACTGAAGAAATCCATCTTAGCTTAAAAAAAATAGATCTTACTAGATTAGATCTATGAATGTGAAGTTGATGCAGTGCAAAGCAACAAGTTGAAGGAGGGACAGCATGATGCTGTGCCTACCACGCCACTACTAATTGACCAAGGGACCAACACGACTATGGAACCGTTGTCCAATACTTCTGATTGCCATAGTTAATGCGCTACCACTGACAATGCTGTAGTTGTTCTTCTTCCACCACCATGATCTCGGTGTTGTCGCTTGAGCTGCCTATGGTGCTGTGTGGATCGGCCACCACATGCCAGGGTAATTATGTTATTGTGCCACTGCTTATCCTGCCCATTTCACTTATAGATTCCATGATGTAGAGACACAATAGGGTCTGCTCACCATCAATGCATTCTTGTCAATGTGGGCAACCTAGTACTTTCATTTTGACTTCCACCTTGCACTTGAAGATGAGCTGCTTGTTCTAAAGGGTGGAATGCTGAGGATGAGGACTTGGCTCCTGATAGCAGGTATTGCAGCAGCATAGTGGCAGTATGCAGGAATCTGATGTTAGCATAGCAAACTAGATATGTTTAGTTGTGATAAGTTCATCTGGTGTTCAGGCCTATGATTGAGTCTGGTCTCTATTTGATTACAGTTAAGAGTTACTAGTCCATCAACCCGTGCTACCGCACGGGCTAGTAATTTTGAAAGAGATGGGTATTTTAAATTTATCAAAAACAATTAGGGCTAGTAGCCAAATGTCAATTTGCTTGCCTTACACTCTCTCTTTGTTAAATATTCTATCACTGAACTCATATATATACATTCTCATCTTTAACCACGTGATAGACTTGAGTCAATAATTACTCTATTCATTTGTTTATCCACACTCATAATTTTTTCACTTTGTATATATATATATTAGTTTGACATGTGTTTAATTAACCCATCTTAAGCTACGTGTTTAACATGGAAATCATATTTGCATCACTTCGTGCATATATGCATACATGGTCTACATGGTGAGACACGCATCATGCATCCCTACCTTATAACATTTTTCATAGTGACAATAGTAGAAAATTGGAAATTTAGAGCCATGTAATGGTGTTATTCATGTCAAATAATTGTAACAGACATAATTGTTCGAAATCCATGCATAAATGTGTAGCCCGTGTAGTTGCCTCTTTTTTTTCTCTTTCTAATATGCTCATATTCTCTACATAATGTTCATATATATTTTTCTTACTGCAATATTGTACGACAACATTCATATAGATTATGTATCCGGATCCTCAGCTTCTTTACTTCTACGTTGCACTTACATAGTTTGTATCCGGATTCATATAGATTTTTCTCCATAAACTGGGTGTAGATTAATATGAACAGTAATCCAGAGTGTTTACTTGTCTATAATATACCATTCATAGATGTTTTGATTAAAGCAACTATGCATGCAGTAATCGTTATGTTATCTTCTCCCGTCTCCCTCTTTCCTGAGTCAATCCTGACATGCTGCATGCATGCATGCTGGCATACCGGCCTGCTGCTTTGTGTCGTTTGGCTTTTACATGCATATATGCATGTTTGACGAAACTCTCGAAGCCAGGGTGTGTAATATACTGAAATTTCAGCTGATCGCGCAGTGGAGTGTTAAATTCTTTTTTATATACATTTCAAAGACCAGAGGCAGCTGCAATATTCATTTGTGTGAAAAAATAGTATATCCATGGATGTTTTTCTTGAGAACCTGTTGACCAAAAGTGCTGGCATTTTCGTTACCTAGCGTCAACGTACAACGAACACCAATAATAGAATCCGCCTTCGTGACAGTCGCTGGTCGTCAGTAGACTATTCTACATAGTATTTCAGTTCTGATAGTTGACCTCGATGGCTTGTCTAGGACTGCTCCCGCCTCCTGCCAGTGTGGCTCTATTTCTTCCCTTTCCCCTTTGTGGCAGATCCGCAGATAATAAGCAGATAAACATTTAAATTGTGGGCTATGTGTGGTTCGAACTCAGGCTTTGCCTTGGGTGACGATGGCCCCTCCGTGTTTTTTGTTTAGAAATATATCTCCAATTATCAGGGCATCTAACGGCTATAATAATTACACTTAGCGCTATAAGATCCGTGAAAGGAGGATGAAGGGTCGGATGTTTCTATTTTTCGTGAGAATTTCTATGATTTATCTCTTTTTCTAGCGCGTCTGGTGAGAATTAACGTGGAGCCTCCAAAAGGAGCCTCCAATTAGTAATAGTAAGATGTCAGTTGAGTTAAAGTCCATTCGTCAATCCTCCATTCCCCCATTCCTCCATAATATGGGCAGGTACCATGTCCTGGATGATAAGAGAGAGAAATAGTCTATCTAATATTCTTTCATCTATGTTCCAGTTTCTACTTTTAATACTCTTATCTCATCTATGCTGTGAATCCTTCCTCTGCCTGATAGATATCCCGATGTAAAACTTTATGTCCCGTTTAACAATATAAGATCTGTTCCAGGAGCGCTGCACCTAGCGCGTGGTATCAAAGCACAACATTTAATACATGTATATGTAGTTATTGGAGATTCTTGTTTCTTTTCCCTTTTTTCTTGCTCTTTATATGTGATAGGATGATTGCATTCTGTGATTCTATGCTTTTGTTGCCATTATGAAAACTTATTTGATTGTATTTTATCTGAGTCTCTGGTTTCTCACTAGTTTCTGATGTTCTCTATTGCTCTAGTTAGGTCACCATCTTGATGACACTTGGGTGGCTTATGCTGGAACTGGAGCTGGAAATAGACTGCCCAATGTGCTTAGCTGGCAGCAATTAGCATCTGGCACTCCAAGTGGGCGTTTCAGTCATTCATGCACTCAAGTTGGTGACACGTTAGTCATGTTTGGTGGAATCACTGACCAGGGGCAGCGTTTGAATGATACATGGATAGGCCAAGTTATTTGTGAAGAACCTCGAAGGATGCGGATCTCATGGAAACTGCTGCAGGTAGGTCCACTTGCACCACCTCCTCGTGGAGCCCATGCAGCCTGCTGCGTGGATGATAGGTTCATTGTAATACATGGCGGAATAGGGCTCTATGGCAGCCGGCTTGGTGATACATGGCTTCTTGATCTCTCAAACGGTCTCGGATCGGGCAGTTGGCATCAAATAGGGAGCACATGGCCTTTGCCTCCTCCTCGTTCTGGTCACTCTTTAACTTGGATTGGTGGGACACGCATGGTACTATTTGGTGGTAGAGGATCAGAATTTGAGGTCCTTAATGATGTCTGGTTGTTTGACATTAGTGATCGTTACCCAAAATGGAATGAGCTAAAGTATGACTTGTCTAGTGCTCTTGGCGAAATGCCTTTCCCACGGGTTGGGCATTCAGCAATACTTGCCTTGGGAGGCAAGGTCATTGTGTATGGCGGAGAGGACTCACAAAGGCGACGGAAGGATGATTTTTGGATATTGGATACACCAGCTCTACTTCAATACGAGTCGGGTTCCAAGAAAATGACCAAAAGGATGTGGAAAAAGCTAGGAATTGATGGTCAGTGTCCAAATTACCGATCCTTCCATGGGGCGTGTGTAGATACTTCTGGTTGTTGTGTGTATATTTTTGGTGGAATGGTTGATGGCCTTGTTCACCCTGCAGAAGCCTTGGGTTTGAGATTTGATGGGCAGCTGTATCAAGTGGAGCTTCTGCTGCATCTTTAGAATGTGTATTTTGTTCCCTTGTAAATCTGAGAAATTTCATAGGTGATGTTTAGAATCTGGTGTAGTTTGTAAAAACTGGTTAATGATAAATCTGGAGTTTGTAAAAACTGCTTCATGATAAAACTACCCCAGAAAAAATTAAAATGAGCGGTATCATTATTGTGTCACCCAGGTTTTCAACGCTGTAATGATGCTCCAAAATGGTGTCTGCCTGTCAATTGCGCATGGGCTCACGAGCATACCTGTTGCTGATCTGTGAAAGGAACAGTGATCCATTGTAATTTTTTGCCATCAATGGCCGATCTGTCTGTATATGGGTTTGAATCTTTATTCCTTTGTCAGATTCATATGTTCCAAAGAATGTCCGTCAATACCATGTGGAGCAGATGGTAGTTTCGGTACCCGATGGGCTCTCATATGGTCACGAGAAAGGGGATAAATGTTCTTGTCCATAATAATAATCCAATGCGCGAGGATTGCATGGGACCATCTGGAGCTGCTCTTGATCTTTGCATCCCAGTCACCAGTTGGCTCAGTGCAGGACCATATCTCATTCAGCCCTGGGTCATCACATGCACAGAACCTGATATTTGTAATGATCTAATGATGGTGTATGGGTCACACAAACAACACTAGACAGCACCTTTTTTTTTTAAGATGAAAAATGGTTTGATATGGGACCCATTGGTACTAGATTGTTTTCTGATCCTGTAACGGTGTAACATTGTGCAGGTTACATCATGTGCGCATTAATTCTGCGATAACGGGACCAAAAGTTGTTTGGATTATTCAGATTAGGGACCATTTGCGGTATGATTGCTTGATCAAAAATAAGGAGCTCCTGTTCAGATCCACTTTTGTGACAGCAAGGCAAAGCTTCAGCACCAGGATCCATGTATTGCCAACTCTGAAAGGTCTTACTCAGGCCTGGGCTCAGTTTGTCTGTGATTCTGGATAGATTGTATTTGCCTGGGATAATTTCAGAACATCTGAAGCTGATGTTATTCAGGCTTAATACTGAAGTCCGAATCTGAAACACCCTGCCATGCTTTCTATTACCGCCGCATTGGCATCTACAATTTGGTTACAATTTCAACTGAGAAGATTCATCACCAAGAAGTTTTCAATGCCGGACAATTTCCAGCCATACAACTGCAGCTCCGATTACTATACTTATTTCTTATTAAGCATTATTATACCATTCCGAAGAAATACAACTCCGGTAGCACAACAAAACTTAATTGATGTAATTGTGCTAAATCCTAGGAATCGATCCTAGCTCGGTAGAAGGTTGAGTGGATACCTTTGTACTTCATAATGCAAAGATTCCTTGTTCCTCTTAAGCATTCTAATTTTCTAAAATAATTGTACGCGGTTCCAACCAGGTAGATATCTAAAGAAAGCAGACAGAACACTCACATCAGGCAATCTATCAAAGAAATTACTTCACTTCAAGCTAGCAATCCATCCATTATTCTGAAAATATGTATATACGAAGTGGCGAACCACTAATCCTAAAGAAAGTGCCCATATAAATTCTTGAACAATATCTATATATACTAAAAGGATCCTAGAGAATTGAAAACACTTCTCACCCAATATACCCACACCCGCCCCTCATAGAGGACCCACCTGTCGGGTTGTAGGTAGGGGTGGGCATTCGGGTTACCGGGAAAGTTCGGGTCGGGTTTTTCGGGTTTTGAAAAATTCGGGTTTTGAAAATTGAAACCCGAAATTTGTCCCCAAAAGTTCGGGTCGGGTTTTTCGGGTTTTTAATAATTTCGGGTTCGGGTTCGGGTTACCCGAACTACCTCACTACAACAAAGCGAAACAAAATTTTAGTAACATTTGAGAGATATAACATCATTTAAGCCTAAAAATAACACAATAATATATCTATTAACCGTCGAAAGGATCATACTAACATAAAGCAATAATTTTTTTTAACATAATAGAGAGAGAAATATATACTATACGACCCATTGAATTGTCTTATGAATTGCAATATATAGAATTTGTAGCATATTTCGGGTAGTTCGGGTTATTCGGGTACCGTGGGCTCAAACCCGAATTACCTTAATTTAATTCGGGTTACGAGATTTCAAACCCGATCTAACTTCGGGTTTTTCGGGTTCGGGTTTGGGTTTTTCGGGTTCGAGCTTCGGGTATCGGGTTTTGTGCCCACCCCTAGTTGTAGGATGTGGGAAGACGTGGAAAAATGTGGGAAAACAGTGCAAAATGTGAAACTTTTTTCACTTAAGACTCTACCCATACCCACGCGGACCCATTTGCTCATGATATACCCACATTTGTAACCACGTCTATACACAATTATCCTGTATTGCTAAGAAACAATAGATTGGGGAGTCTTTTCCATATAAATAAAGACCAACTATCTCAAATATGATGTGCATCTACATTTGAGAATATCTAAAGCTCTCTATACATATTAGAGAGCGAATATATAAAGTATTTTTAAAAACGCTTCGCGCGACTGGTCTGTTTACCATGGTCCACTCAAGTGATATTGTTTTAGTACATATGTGTCGTCATGTGTGCCGCACGTGCGTTCATGCTAGCACACTACAATGTTGTTTGAAAAGTGGGTTCAATACAGATTTAAATAATATTCTGAAAAAATTATTAGCAATCCCTGAATTCCAAAGAGCAACAAACTAGTTCAATCTAAATGTTACAACAACAACAACAACAACAACAACAACAACAACAACAACAACAACATAGCCTTTAGTCCCAAGCAGGTTGGGGTAGGCTAGAGGTGAAACCCAAAAACCGAAATTAGAGTTAGGGGGAAAACAGAAAAGGAAGGAAGGATCACAGTTCAGGCACATTGATCGCTAGTCTCCAAGCGCTCCTATCCATAGCTAAATCCATAGAGATATTCCACTCCTTGAGGTCTCTCTTAACTGACTCGTCCCAGGTCAGTTTAGGCCGACCTCTACCTCTCCTAACATTATTAACCCGTCGAAGAACCCCACTATGCACCGGCGCCTCAAGAGGTCTCCGTTGGACATGTCCAAACCATCTCAATCTATGTTGAGTCAATTTCTCCTCAATTGGTGCCACCCCGACCCTATCCCGAATAACTTCATTCCGTATCCTATCCCTTCTTGTGTGCCCACAAGACCACAGCAACATACGCATCTCTGCTACACTCAGTTGCTGTATATGCCGCCTTTTTGTAGGCCAACATTCAGCACCGTATAGCATCGCCGGGCGAATCGCCGTCCTATAGAACTTACCTTTTAGCTTTTGTGGTACCCTCTTGTCACAGAGGACACCAGAAGCTTGACGCCATTTCAACCAACCGGCTGAAATTCTATGCCTAACAAATAAATTCAATCTAAATGTTACACCTTGCTATTAAATAATTTCTTTCCATTGGCCTTTTGGAAAGATTTTTTAAAAAATATGTACAACGGTTAAAACTATTTTGCTAGTAAGATAATTAAATATTTTAAGTTACAAAGTTACTTTAAGTTGAGTTAATTAAAATAAAAAACCCTAAGTATTTTTATTACAATTTTATGTAATTTGAGCAAATTAAACTAAAAAAATCATCAACCTTTTTTAGTTAATAATAGGTACTTCGATTGCTCGAAAATATGTTGAAGTTACTTGTTTCTAGTTTCTCTTCCACACTAGAACAACTTGAGACGCTCAAGTAGTAGCAAACTAGTATTAGTTGGTTAGGTTCCTCGTGGGTTTGAATCTCTAACTTGGCATGTGTCCTTGCATTCATGATTGTTACCATTTTAATGGTTCCTAAGTTTGAATCTCTAACTCGTCTATTAATCTTAAAAAAAACTTGGCCGGTGGAGAAAGATCGCCCCATGATATTGTTAAATAGAGAAGACCTCAAGCTTACTAGCCGAGAAAACCCGCGAACTCTAGCCTCACCCTATAGGGCCGCAACGTAACCTAGGCCCGCGACCACTGCCACTACCCCTGGTAGGGCCGCAGTGGGAAGGAAAGTTTTTAAGCCTAAGCCTGAAAGTGCTACTGAGTCCATCTAACCAGTCCAGCTAGAGGCCCTTTCGCACTCTAAAAGTTCTACCAGTCTAGCCTCTCGTAGTTTATACTGGGATAAAGTGAAGGTGCTTGTATATATCTATCAAATTGTGTCTCTTTTGTTGAGTAAAGTAAATATACCGTTTGCACATCGTTTTCATTGCGAGATTTGTTGAGACTGGCATTGTAAGTTGTGGTTGTGGTTGGTAGATGGTGACAGTGCGTGAGCGATGCTACAGCAGCACAGGATGTGACAGACAGTGGACCAGACATCTATGTGCCGGGCAACCCCCAGTTGTTTCCTAATTCCTGTCCAACGGTAATGAAAAATGCAGCATGTGTCGTTAACCTCTAACCTAACGTTGACAGTGTGGTACACCGGCCGGTCGGTATGGAACAGAACCGTGCAGATCAGCAGATGTCCTTCGAGATTCAGGGAACGAAGCCAACCGCTCTTTTTCTTCTTATACAACGAACATCTCATACCACATGTCATATAGCGAGTACCTGATTATTGGTCGAGCTTACGAAACACATCAACACGGATCGGAATCAATTTCATTGACTTCTTGCCATTGCAAATATACCTACCATGTGAATAGATCTTTGTTTTATGGAGATCATGGGTACAAACGGGGAATTGCAGGCTTCAAGATATTGCTGGAACCCTACAAAAAAAAACATAATATAAACCGGAAACCACTGAATCTCCAAACAGGCTCCATGGTAGGTAGGCAGTACAGACATCAAGCCATCCATGTTACAAGTATCATCCATGGACCATGGCTCAACCAAAAAGAGAAGAGAAAATTACATATAATATACTATACAACCAAGCTCCAGGTAACTGACCATCCACTGATACTGTTGTACTTACTTAGCCCATATAATCACACCCTGCATTTGCACATTCTTTCAATCCTAACATCCCACTGAAAACCAAATCAAAAGTCAAGGCATTTTTTCTCCATCTCTGGACCAGAGAATCGCCAGGGCCAAGCTCCCTAGCTAGACTGGTATCACATCCATGTCGGATGTATCTTCACACCTCAGGACCAGGCCGTCGAGGCTGGTTGGGAGCATGCACTTGGCCCACTGGCAGCCAGTGGAGATGGGCTCAGCAGGAGCAACGATCATCAGCACATTATCATTTCTTTGGACAACACCCATCACGCTAACTGTGCTGCCCTCCTTGATGTACCTGCGGCACAAACAGCCATGTCAATGAAATGGATTTCTATCATGTGACAAGATCTGAGGGTGCAAATGGAGCAAAAAGAAGTACCCTTCTTTCAGGCGCATAGTCCGATCATCGCTCGAGAGGTTCCTTCCCCGCAGCCACCTCAGGAATTCAGGCGACATGTCCTTGTTCTCCGGATTTATGTCAATAACAACAGACTCGTCGACATATGGGGTTACATGCGCACCAAATCCTGTTTTGACCAGTGCACGCAGTCCTGATTGGAAATCAGAGATGTAGAAGTCCACTGCATGCCGCTGCCATTGTTGCATAGGAAAACAATGCGAGAGGAGAGGATTAAGGTGACATGCACCAGGCATTCTTCAGTATTTAAAGTGACAAGTAAACTCACCTCCATTGACCTGAGTCCCCAAGTAAATCGGCGATGTGTAGTGTTAGCAGCTTTCGAGTCCCAACCCCTATACTCATACAAGCAAGTTGAAGTGTAAACACATCTAGGAACCCGTTGGAATGAGGATTCAAGAGGCAAATTTCCACAAGTAACAACCTGCAAAGTTCAATATGGTGAGTGAGGACCGGCTGTTACTAATGATGGGGGTTGCGGGGGGGAGAAATGTGCTATTTCTTAAAAGCCATCTACATTTCTAACGATCACTGCATGGGAGAAAATATTACATAACATGCTGCTACATCATTTACTACTAGTTCTTGTTCAGGAAAACATCATATCATGTCAGTATTGATAAAGTTATCTGGCACTGATATCATGTCATATCAAACCTGTTGGAGTAAAGTAGCATTTCTGTTTTCTCTGCATCTACTAAATTACTCCTCACATGTAAGTTTAAACCATCTAAAGTGTTATAACTATACAAAAAATATCTTAAAACCGAAATATATTGTGGCATTGCATTACAATGTAGTTATCAGAGTAGTTTAGAAGCATTGCTTGACAGAACCAGCCAAAGATACTACTGCAACAAGATTACTGGCCTAGTCAAAATATGAACAATCATTGTGTGCAAAGCCAACTAAAAAGTAAAAGTAAACTGTATCATAACCAAGCATATATAGGATAACAGCAAAACTGCAAAGAAAAGACTACAGGATGACGAATTAACAGAATAATTAAATACCATTACAACAAAGTGATCAATGTTTCACATACCCCAGTAACCTTCACATACTCTCCATCTTTTGCAGTTCTAAGATCAGCATCAGGATAGTGACTGACAAACCCAGTCACACCTTTTGTTCCCCAACAGATGTTCCAGGTGACAAGTGCAGCGACAAAACCAAATATCACCACGACAACTACGAGCAAGATCGGATTATGAATAGCAGCAAGAATGAAGCCACCTGCCACGAACCCAACCACAAAAAGCAATGCAACCAACCACATTATCGCTGATGGAATGCTTCCCTTAATCGAGTAACCATCTTCCGCATTGAGATTTGTGACAGCTGGGTTGTGTGCAAAAGAGGCAGTGCGCATCTTCATTGATACACTGGAATCAAGAGGGCCTGATACTTTCCTTTGAGCACCAGATGAATTCATCTGACCCGAGGTGATTGGACCTGATGTGATTAGCCCAGTTGTAGGAAGAACAGGAGGCAGAGGACCAGAGTTCTGATGAGCCATGGGGGTTACTCCACCTGATTGGGGGCCAGATGACCTCTTTGTCGGTTCTCCATGCTTATTGAGAGGTCCAGAATTAGACTTTGTCCTTGAGGATCCTCCAGTGCCAGGAACTGCAGATGAAATAGAACCAGAGTAGTTGGAGCGACCGACGGCATTAGACACTGGTCCAGAGTTGGAGGCAGCACCACCGAATGAAGTATTCCTTGAAGGTTGATTACCCAAAGGACCAGATTTTCTATGGAGATCAAACATCTTTCCAAGCTCTCCAGATTTCTTTATGTCCCCACCAGTGTACGGCATAGCTGAGGAGCAAATAACTGGGGCCTTCTCCTTAGGTTGCTCAGGTCTGCCCGAGACATACAGGCCATTGCTTAGCTGGTGGGATGGAAACCGCGAACCCATGTTCTGAAATGACCGATATAACTATATAACTTCAGAGTGATTGTGTTGTGTCAAGTGAGATTGTTGAAGTTTTGAAAGCCTTGCATCAGCACCTGAAAAGAGGAAATCAGAAGAAACTAGATCGCATCACTCATCCTAAAAAAGGATTCAGGCAACAAATTCAGCACATGGCATCCGCATCCAGATGGAACAGCTTTACAAAAAAAATGCACAAAAAAATAGAGAACACAAATATCAGCCTGCATACAAGGAGTACCAAAGATCAAAGTAATCTCAGAAGAAGCTTCTCATGGTGTCGTACCATGTAGTACAAGGGGCAAATCGCCTGATGGCATAGTATGTCATGCTTCAACGAATATAAATTAGTTAAGAGCTGGGGATCAGGAGTTACATAGGTAACGTAAAGCTGCCCAGCACAAATACTTCCAAAATATGATTCTAATTAGGAGATACATACTAAATAAAGTAGCCAGGCTAAAACATTGCCATGTTTACAAAAAAAAGCAAAAAACTAGCACTAGCACAGTAGCTTAAATGAAGACTGAGCTGCTACCCTCTGTATTTGGTTCCAAGCTGGATTAGCTTAAATGAGATTTTCCATTTGCCTAAATACTGTCCGGCTAAATTTGGATGTGTTAACTAGGCTAACAATAGAAAAGGTGGTGTGTTGGCCTAGAACAACAGTAGGTTAGGGGCACTAAAAGGCTTTGAGTGGGTAATATTAACTCTGATTAACCCATTAGGATTTAGCAGGCTTAGACAATTCGACAGTTAATATTACATTTTTCAAGTTCAGAATGACATAATTTTGCAAAATACATTTTTGCAATAATGGAAAGCTACAGTTGCGCTGAAAACAGAAGAGATTCTTCAAGCTGTATAGTAAACGCGAGAAAACTACAGACTTGACCCCCCAAACCTTACTTCCATGGTACAATACTATAGCAAAGATAGAAATATAGACTCAAGAAGACACTGCAAGCACTTATTGAGACAAACTGATAGCTTTAGCAGCACCGTTTCGGGTTTCAGCAACAAGTACGGAGTAACGCACATCATTGCGATAAAGTGAGATCCACTTCCCTCCAAAAGAAGCTAAAGAGTACAGACAAACACCCCAAAACATGCAGAATTAATGGAAACGGCGTAACCGTAGTCAAGCAGCTAAATCCCCGCGAAAAAACTGACGGCGACGGTTACATGTCTCAAAAGTGCATCCCACGCTAAGAGCACACAGTGCCTACCAAATGATTTCAGCCAGCACCGGCAGCGGATTAAACAACAACCAGGCCACCGACACCATTAGATCACGAGCATAGCTTAAAGCTTCGGCAAAGAACTTGACAGGTACATGCCAACATAATTTCAACATGAAGCAAACTCAGCAGCACATGCACGAACCTACAACCCACTCCCAGGGCCCCACCACCTCTTAAGAAAATTCTACCACTCGCCAAAAGCCCCGATTTTTCTAGGCTCTCAGCCTAAACCTGTAGCTAAAAAAATCTACGAGCAAAGTAAAAGTAGCACACATCCTGCACACTCACTGAACTGAGATGGACAAGCTTCATTCAGCTCCGCCATGAGAGGAATCACACCCTACACGCAGCAATGCCACCATTCCAGATCCAGAAACCAGCACCAGATCCAGGCACATAACCCGCATACGAAGAATACCGAGTTCCAAAACTAAAAAAAAATCTCCACTGCGAAACTCTCAGCTGAAATCGGAAGGGGCAACTGACTCTACCACAGCAGAAGGCGAATCGCCGGAGTAACCTGAAACACCCCAGCGAAAATTCCCAGCAATTCAAGCCGTCCCACGCTTCGCACAGATCTAGCGCCCGCGAGGAACAAATCCGGGGGAGATCTCATCTTCCCCCCAAATCCCACCGACATTGCAAAACCTTGGCGCCACACCGCTGCCCACTGCGGAGGGCAACAACCAAGAACGCCTAGATCCCGATAAACGCAGCGAAACGGCGAAACCCATCCAAACTCGCCACCCACGCCTGCTCCAGTCCCCACCCCCTCCTTCGCACCAAGAAAACCAAGAAATACCAAGAACCGGCCTCCGGATCCCGGCCGACTGCGCCAGGCAACCCCGAACCGCGCGCGCCGGCGGGACTGGTGCCCCGGCCCAGATCCCAGCGACCCCAGCAATGGCAGTGCATCGCATCGGCAGCAGCAAGAAGAAAGAAACAGTGGGAGCTCCGGCGCTCACCTCGGGAAAGCGGCAGCCGACGGTGCTATCCCCTTCCTCCTTCCGTCCCCCGGCGAGACGGTGGGTTTGGGCTGTGAAATGGCAGAATGGGGGTAGGGAGGGGAAGCGAGGGGGAGAAGGATAGAGAGAGGAGAGAGAGGGCGCTCGCTCGGCTGGGCTCCCCCCACACACGCAGGCAGGCGCAACAAACAGACAGAGAGAGAGAGGGTAGAGAGAGAATAAAGAGGGAGGTGGAGGAGACCGGTAAGAAATCTCAAATATATCCCTTTAGCTTCTCACCATAAACAATGATAAATTGGGATACAGTAGGAGAGAGGGAGGGAGCAACAGCTGCAGCAGACCTCTTTCTCTCTCTATCACTAGCAGTCCACCATGGTCATACTACACTCATGCTAGTACTGCAGTCACTTTCTCTCTCTACCCTCGTGCTTGTCTGCCAGATAATGCTGATTCCATGGCTGTTACAGTGCTACAACGGCTCACTGCCCGCTAATCTTGACACTGGAATTACTATTTATAAGCCCCCGGAGATTTAGAGAGGGAGGGAGCAGATTGATGGAAGGAAAGGAATTATCACATTCCAGTTTTGCTCAATCTCTTGGTTTTGCTCATAGTAGGTTGTATTTTTTTTCCTAAAATAGATTTTCAAGAAATACATTTATATATAGTACGCGTGGATAATACTATGATGTTTGCACAATGCATGTGAGGAGCTTTTTAGGTAATGGACGTCCATTCCGTTTATTTGACAACGAACATGTTAACAAGTAACGTGCGCATTTGTAGCTCTTCGAATTCGGTAACCGTACCAGCTGAAGTAGCGGACGTTCGTCCCGTTTATTTGGCACTGTTGACAAGTAACGTGCACATTTGTAGCTTTTCGAATTCGGTAACCGTACCAGCTGACGGACGCTCGTCCCTTTTATTGGGCAATGGATATGTTGACAAGTAACGTGCGCATTTGTAGCTTTTCAAATTCGGTAACCGTGCCAGCTGAAAATTCTTCTTATTCAACCGTATGCTAAAATCATCTTAAGTAGCTATATTTGTCATGAAGTGAAACAGGCGAAAATTGTCGCTACTTGAGACATTCAAAATGCACTTGCCGCTAGCTTCTCTACATTATTTTTATAATATTAATGATGTAATGTTCATAAAGATTATTACCCATGATGCCACAATTACTTATTCAGTTTGCTTATTTTTTTCAATATGAAGATTTATAGCCTCTATAAAATGTCTACACTATGTAATACGTATTAGTTCAAGTATTAGGTTGTATTTTTCCCTAAAATGGATCTCAAAAAAATATTTTCTATCTAAGAATTATAATTGCTGCTATAATGATATCTGCATACATGTTGTGTATTTTAGTTCAGATATTATGATGTATTTCCTCCTAAAATGATCTCAAAGAAATATATTTCTATATAGATCAAGGTAATATTGTGATGTTTGCATAATCATGTAATTAACTCTTTTACATAACAGAAGACTCCGTTTATTGGCAACTGACATGTTGATAAGTAGTAAGATTTGTCATTTATTGATAACTATACTAGTTGAGATTACTCCATGGTGTGACTCGAATGCTACAACCTTTCACAACAACTAATTGCCCATGTTATACTTATCGCTAAGTGAAACACTCAAATATTGTTGCTAAGCGAAACACTCAAATATTTGTCACTGTGTGAAACGCTTAAATATTTGCCGTTATGTGAAACACTCAAATATTTGTCGCTATGCTACTATAAGTTATTTTTTATGATTGCACATTATGCAAATTATTACTCGCATTGCTATTATCAATATTTTTTCTTATTCTTTTACATGAATATTTAATTGCGGCTATAGAATCTATAATAACTAATACAAATTTTTAAGTACTTTTGGGGCATTTTATTTGAAGTATTAGGCTATATTCTTTTTCCCCAAATGGACCTCAATTTTTTTGTGTGGTAGTAGACATAGGTAGTAAGCAGTATGCATGTGAGTATGATATTTTTTACATAAAAAGGTCACATTGTTCTTATGTAATGTTTATATTGTTATTAGTAATTAACATGCTCATTAGTAACAAAAGCTTTTGGCGTCACATGTGCAATGTATGACACATGTGCGCAATGTATGACACATATGTTACGACCTTCTCCACTATTATGTTGCCTTTATTATATTGTACATATATATAATCATAACTAGCTACCATATGTCATTTTTCAGCGATTTGTGTAATGTTCAAGAATACAAAGATAGAGAACAAACTATTACCCATACTACCAATAGGCATTGGTGGCATATATAGATATATGCTATCAATTCATTTGGTTTAGGCCACAAGCTATTACTAGGAGAAACCATAAAGTATAGGTAAATTATTGAAAGGGTTTTGTACCTTGAAAGGGTTTGATATTTATCCACAACTATATGATTTATCCTTACATCCACAATTCCTTGATTGCATACATATGCATTGTTGCCGTCATATTGCTCGAACCTGAAATTTTAGTTGATTTTTACATTGAATCAAAATTATATCTTTATGTGTTGAGCAGAATTAGTTTTACTGAATTTTAGACCTTACTAGACTTTTTGCATATAAGTTTGTAGTTTGTACTATAAAATGTCTACAATACATGCTAGTTATTTACCATCAAATATAGATCTATTCTATCAAGGCCACAAATTAGTTATTTACCATCCTCCATACAATCTAGGCAAGACAATGATAGAGTTTAAAATTCTAAAAACGCTTGGTTTTATCCAAAATCATACTATGGTTTATTTAGTCTAGATGTACACACTTGCATGCCTATGCTTTCATATATAGTGCTCTGCATTGCAGCTTTCATTGAATCCAAATTTTCATTTTGGGGTGTGATCACAAAGGGTATAGCCTTTCCTCAATAATGTTGGGTGTGTGGTCACAATGGATATAACTTATTGCAGCTTGCTTAATTTGTTCTAATCAGAGGGCATCAATTTGTAAGCATAGTGTTGTATCTGGCTTCAGGGAAAAGTTGGACCTAGAGGTAAGTTTTGGGTCACCCTTTAATCAACTACCTTGGTCCAATCGCATATATATCGTAATGTTAAGAATTAGGTGAGATGTCCAGGGGAAGAAAAACCCCAACTTGGAGGTACAAAATATTATTAATGATGTCCTCCGGTTTACACGGTACTAAACTAAAGGAGCATATATGAGTCCAAGTTGGATTTTGAAAAAATAATGTCTGGGCAGAATTTATATGTTGCTTTGAGTTCGACGTTATTACTCTAAGGTTGAGTCAATAAAGAAAGCTTAAGGTCATATCATCTCGAAATCACTGTATATGACCCCCAATGAACCAAAATTCATACTTGAAGTAAAAATCTCATGATAACCACTTACATAATTACTCATTTCAGTCAAAAATACTTGTGGTTGAGAGAAGATTTGGTAAAACTTTTGAAACTATATATGACTATCAATAACACAAATATTTTGTTTGGAAATCTGCAAGTCACATGTGTAGATTTTTCTTGAAATATATTTTGATACTCATAAATCTATTGGATTTTTATAAATATATTCTAATTGAAAATAGTGGTCAAAGATATACATCAGAGCCCAGAGACAGCTCTAGATAATAAAATATAATTTCTGTTTGCCTAGTTTTCTCTATTGCAAACCGTTGCAAGGTACACTAGCACATTTATTCTAATTAGTATAATGGCTGCCAGCTGCATATAGCTATTACAATAAATTGCATGAATGAATGGAGTATTCTTTTTTTTTTAAAAAAAAGAAGAGATTGATGTAGGCTACCAGCCAGTAAATATCACTGGAAGATGTGGGGACGATATACCTTTGTTCAGATCACAAGTTGGACAACACAACTACTAAGACCCATATACTTTTCTAACAGCAAAGCTAAAAAAATGCCAAGATCATGTTCTCATTTAGTCAGACATATCCACACTTTTCCTTTGTGACTCATTCTCTTGGCTATACGTAATGCACACCAGCAAAATAAAAGAAGGAACAGGAGGTAGTTCCAAGCTGCCATTAGGTCAGGGCTCTTGAGATCACATGGCTTTAGGCGTGGGGCCACCTACACCACCCTCCCTCATGCCTTTGGTTGGAGCCACCTAATTTGGCATCAACTTATGCGAACCCCAACAAACTAGATATATACTCTCGCAGAGGGCACAAGATATGCATGTATTCCCAAGAAAAAGAGGGGGAAACTGGGAAAGAAGGAAGAAAGGACAATCTTGAGTGTTAAGAAAGAACAAGGAGATCTTTAGACTTTGGCTTTGGCTTCTCGATTTGGAAGATCAAGGATTACAAGCGGTGGTCTGAAATCATGAGAGCTGCGGGCTTAGTGAACGGACTCTAGCGGACGAAGATGATAATGATGATGATCACTCGCCACCATGATCTGGGTTTTTCCTGGACAGCTTAATGAGCTCTTTTGTTTCTTTAAGTACACGGCACATGGTGATTTAGTGGGTGATCTTGGTGCACTCGGGACGGTACTAAGTCCTCTTTATGCTTCACAAGGATCGTCCTTTGTTTCCTTGTCATCTCTTTTACTTTCCTGGGAATGGATGTTGTGTGACGCGCAGGGAGCAGCATACGACATGTGTATGGTATACTAAACTCGTTTGATTCTGATAATGGAAGCGCAGGGGTTGTTGCTATCCTCTGTTCCTAGCTGCTAGATGGACATGTATCAACTGGGACAGCAGACATCCATCAAACTAGCATAGGAACCCTAAGCGCGGTATAATAGTCTCAAATCTTAGATGGTTGGGGGTTTTTAGTACTATCACTGTATGAACATGCATGCCTCCTGGTATGCGTCACGGGCTAGAAACAACACATACACCGATGCCATCCTCTGCAACTGCAAACAGAGGTATCCTTTTTGTTTGCTCTTAGGGGCAGGCACAGTGTTGCAGTAAATAGGGGCTTCGGCCGTGTTTAGATGTTGGATTTGGGTGGGTGAATTTGGGAATATGATGTCACATCGTAATCATTGCGCCACTGTAGCATTTTGTTTGTATGTGCGAAAAATTGTCCAAAAATTTATTAATTAGGCTCAAAATATTCGTCTCGCAGAGTACAACAAAACTGTGTAATTAGTTTTTGATTTTATCTACATTTAGTACTCCATGCATGCTATGACATTTTGATATGATGGGAATCTTCCTTTTCATAGTGAACTTTGGGGTAGAATTTAGGATCTAAACAAAGGCAGCGTTGTTTTTTACATATTAGATGTTTTTATATGGTATAATAGGATTATGTTTAGCATATG